>APFE030159921.1:17569-46924 GCA_000404065.3 Pinus taeda
TTTGGCCCATAGGATTCACTTAAATAAAACCTATTCTTGAAAATGGGCGAATGGATTCACTTAAATAAAACCTATTCTTGAAAATGGGCGAATGGAGGGTTGTAACTCCTAATTTCAAGGGCTAAATTTACCTTTTTTACCCTCTCCCTTAAAATAAGGTGGGCTATTTGAGGTGATTTGTAAAAATGTACTATGATACAAACTATTCGCCCACTAAAAATTTAAAACCCCTTAATTTCGCCAAAGGGCAAACATTCACCCCTAAAATGTTCTATGATCTCTCCTTAGCATGCTCCAAATCAAATTATGGTTCCTTTGTTGGAGCCTTGTGAACCTAGGAACTCTCTTCGAGCTACTTGCCTTTGTCATCTCCTGTCGTGATACCACTTCAGAGCATGATATTTACATTCGGGTCTTCCTCACGTAGCTCAGATCTCATCATTTGCAGGTTTTGAGTCAGGGGATGTTGGAGTGTTCCTTTATCGCGCAAACTTGCTATCAGTGTGGGGCAGTCCTTCATCTCATGATAAAACTGGGTACAATATAAGCATGATGGTCTCATCAGATTTGTACAATCGTGGCCATAATGCCCTGACCCTCCGCAATTGTAACAAATCAGCTATTCGCGACCCCTTCCTGGTACCATTCCACCTCAACCTCATCCTTTCCCCTGAGATCTAGTGTGCACCATCCCTGCATTTTGATTGAGGGCTCGTGTTTCGGTTTGAACTCTGTAGGTAGGAGTTTGATTCATCATTAGTTCGTAACTTCTATAGGCACGCTCATTGTGGCCTACTGACCTGCAGAAATTACATAACAACTGCTGGGACATCTGCATATACTTCTGTAATAGATGGCAGTTATCTGTAGCATGCTTCCCTCCTATATGAAAAATCGTGCACCATAATGCAGGTGCTGTGCTCGGTCCTACTTGTGCTTCTGGTCTCAATGATTGGCCCTCCTCCTACCAGGTAGTTCGTAAAAACTGGACAATGGTCCTTGGAATGTCCCTAGCCTTTGCACTTTATGCACCATACTTCCTCACATGCTTCTGGGTGAGTTGTCCTATCTTGTTTCAAGCTCTGCATCTCAAGGCACAAGTTTTTCAACTGCACATAGATATGTTAGAATCCCAGGTTAGGATCTTGTATCGGGGTCTTGTACAGTCTCATTGCGATCTCCAAGGCCTCAGCCTAAGTGGATAGCTTTTTCTATGACAATGCGGTCCTTAAATGCGGCGTTAGCAATGCTACAAACCATGCACATCCATCAAGGTCATGTTGGATTCACGAATCATACCCTTTAGTCTCTGATCCAGTTCCCAGGGGGTCTCACCTGGAAGCATTGCGATTTCCTTAAATCTGATAATCGACTATGTCTCTAATTTTGGCCTACTAAACTCCCTGTTTAGCACAGCTTGGATATCTGCGATCCCTATGTTTGGATTGTCATTGGAATTCTTAATGTACCATGTCAATGCGCGATCCTGCAAGGCGCTAACCAGTGTTGCTTTCTTTATGTTGTCATCCATGGCTACCTGTGCTTCCCATACAACCTTTACCACGAACCAAAATTGGTCTAGATCTTCATTTCCTACTCCTTTGAGCACCGACAACTTTATCACGCTTGCCATATTGAACTGTGGTGGTGGCGGAGGTGGTGTGGGCAAAGACGGGTGTGAATATGGTGAAATTGGTGGTGGTGTAGGTGGAAGTGGTATGTGCAGAATTCACTACCTTATCAAACTGATCGCACTTCTTGGTGAAAACTTTGCGAGCTCTTCCTCACTTTCTCGCAGAGATGAAATCAAAGGGCTAGTTTTTATCCTTGCGCTACCTTCGTTTCTGTAGATCCTCCCACTTCACATAGCCCCAAACATCAATTTATTTGCATAACCCACTTTTCACATAGTAGCATCTTAATCCAAGTGTTGAGATATTTAACGTACTTACCTCGCGGTCCTTTGAGGAAGCATCGTTCTGCCTCACTGTAGCTGACTAAAGTATCTATCACGAACTTGGTGATAAACCCTCCTATAATCCAATCGAGCCAATGGTCCACAACGCACGCAATTTTATCTTCCGATTCTTCTAGTTTGCGCACCTGCTCTGGAGTCTACACAATAGGTTTGTCGAGCCTACACCTTCCTTGACTGTCTCCTAACTTCGCGATCCACTCGTACAACTCAGAGGGGAAGGATGCAAAGAAAATTTCGTGGTTTTCTATATATAAGTAGCACTATAACCACACTTCCTTCAATACTCATGGATTCATGTTTTCCTGTGCTGCAAACTCATGAATCTTCCTGTCCAGCTACTCTTCAATTCCTTTCTTTGTTGGATTCTAGTGATACGACTTCAGACATCTCTTATGCAGATCCCGGTCCCAACAACGGAACCATTTTTTGACTTGTTGGGGCCTAACCCAGGTTCAGAGGTGATTTAGCCAAATAAATCCCAGTACTACTGGCCCTTTCAGCAACAGTTCACGGAGTGCGGATTAAGGTCTCACCCGAAGTAGTATGGGAGGGTGCTAGAACCAGGTTTCCACACCCTAGAGATGTTTAACGAATCCAAGTTATCTGTGGTTCGACCCTATGCGTAAGTTGTTTCACACACTTTTTTGTACCTCACAGCCTGAGATATTACCTTCGTGCAACCCTACTTAAGGGCTAAACATTGTGCTTCTATGTTATTACCCAAGACTTTACGGATATTCCAATGTTAGTTTATTATCTTATCCTACTTGCATGCTTTAAGTTATACTTAACAATATAAACCATTCATACAGGTGCGCGTAGTAAATAAATAGTATATTCACCAATTATATCAGACATGCATTAACCCAAGAACAGATACACAAAATTATGATAAAGCTTCTCTTTATTAATTTCCTGCTTCGGTTATAGATTCGACTTCGCCCTGTGCATTTAGTTGCAGGGGTACGCACACTCAGCTGCAGACTACTAGGCCTCTGTGCACTTAGCTGTAGAGCCTTCTCCTACCCTACGAACCAAAGACACACTTTACACTTAGTCACTTAGACTCTTGCTTCTTTCTACTATCTCTCTTTCTTTTACACTTAGTTCCTCGCTCTATTTATAAAATCCCATGGTCCGTGGACCATGGGTAGGCCGACATTACATTACAACACTAGGGCAGACAACCCTGTGACTCTAACATACTTCCATGCCCGTAGTTCACAGAGCTTTACAACACAATTCAGTCAGGGCTTTGAGCCCCAAAACATGCCTTGGGGGGGATTCCATGCCCAACACCTCATGGACACGCATGGGGGTGTTGCGGGAGGACATTATGCAGGGAGAGTGACCACATAGAAGATTCTTTGCGCAGGGTTGTGGTGGCTGACCCTTCATCAGGATTCAAAAGCACATTGCAAGGCCTATGATGTATGTCAAAGAACAGGTAAACCATCACAAAGGGATGATATTCTTTTGAATCTGCAAATGACACTACAACCCTTTGAAAAGTGGGCGATCAACTTTGTAGGCCCTATCGAACCTCAAGGAAAAATGGGCGTGAGATATATTATCACTGTGACAGAGTACCTGACTCATTGGGTAGAAGCGTAGCTGGTAAAATATTGCATGGCCGCCATGACCGCAAAGTTTTTGTTTGAACACGTGTTGACATGATTTGGATGTTTGGAGATCTTGATGAGTGACTGTGGTACACATTTTCTGAATGAGACGATCAACGCGTTGACATAAGAGTTTTAGGTGTATCATTAGAAATGCACACCGTATCACCCACAAGCCAACGAGACAGTAGAAGCATTTAACAAAGCACTGGAAACTGTAATGCACAACGAAGTGATTGGGACCTGCGCATACTTGTAGTATTATGGGCTTATAGGATTACATGCAAGAAATTGACGGGACAAACACCTTTCTGGCTAGTCTATGGAGTGGAAGCCGTAACACTGATGGAATAAATTATGCCTATTCTACACATAGAAGTGCTTATATGTATGATGGATTACGGAGTCCTGGAGGAAAGACTTGTGTAGTTGGAGGAACTTGAGGAAGAACAATTTCTGGCTGGCTTTCACCAATAGGTAAAAAAGAAGCGCGAAAAGGCATGGCATGATCGACATATTAAGTTGCACACCTTCAAGGTGAAAGATTTTGTGTTACTGTATGGTAGTAAGTTTGATAAATTCCTGGGAAAATTTAGAATGCATTGGTTGGGACCGTATGTTATTAAGGAGTTCACAGATGGAGGTGTAGTGAAGTTGGTAAAGTTAAATGGAGAACCTTTCTCAGGAAGAGTGAATGGCAGTCGGTTGAATCCATACACGGGTGGCCCAACTATCTAACTAGCCCACCGAAGCATAGTCTTAGCACTCCAGGTAGCTGAAAGGAGGTGCGAGACTATAAACAGATGCAGGGAACACAAGAGCAGATGCAAGCAAGCAGTTCAGATACAAAAGTCTTTGAACAATGCATGCAGGAGATACATAAGGCAACTGCTCAGTGCGCTGCCGATCTTGTAGCAGTTCAGATAGAGGTGGGAGGTCTCTGCACGAAGCTCTCCGCACCAATAGAGTGACTCAAGAGCGAGTCATGATGTTTGTGTTGGGGGCCTATTGGGCACAGGATCCCCTAAGGCATGTTTTGGGGCTTAAATCCCAGATTTTGACCAAATATGATGTAAAGACTCCGTGTTTTGTGGGCGTAGAGCACAAAGATTGTAAATGAGTCATAGGGTTGTCAGCTCTCATTTTTGTAATGTAATGTTGGCTTTAGAGATCTACCCATGGTTTGCAGACCATGGGATTGTATAAATAGAGTGAGGCTCTACGTTGTAAAGGAAGAAGAGGAGAATCAATGGGAAATAGATGAAGAATTGAGTCTTATCTTAGTTTAGAGTCGAGTCTTTGGGTCGTAGTGTAGGAGAAGGCTCTGTAGTTGAGTGCACAGAGGCCTAGTAGTCTGCAGCTGAGTGTGCGGACCCCTGTAACTGAGTGCGCAGGGTGAGTTGAGTTTGTAACCTTTGGATAAGTAATAAAGAGAAGTTTTACACCACTTATGGGTATCTTTTTCTTGTTTTGTGCATTGAATGTATCGGATATAGATTGAATTTCTATTGTTTATATAATGCATGAACTTATATGAATGTGTTTTTTTTTTCTTTTTTTTTCCCAGGTGGTTCACGTACATCCATGGTCAGGGGGTGCATGCTACGTCCATGAAATAACTAGGGCTGATCTCGAGGATCACACCCCTCGGCCATCACAGACCTAACCCCAAGGGCTTTCGGGTAGAATCGACCCTGTGACCTCTTGTTTTAGCGAGGCACGACTTGACCAGTTGGGCTAACCCTTGGGGCTTAACTTATATGAATGTGTTGATAAAGTGAATATAAGATAAAGTATCTGTTTACATGAAGATAAATAACTGTTATAAGAAGACAAGTAAGATCCATAGTATAACTTAGGGAAGTAGCACAAGTTGCTGCTCTAGTAGTGCAAAATCACCTCAGCCCCTGGTTAGGGCTGCGCGAAGGCGATTGTAACAGATCATGAAGGCCTCGCAAGTCAGGATAGTGCATGAAGTGACCTGCGGAAAGATATTCACAGTAGGACTAAACCGACCCCTCAGACATCTCAAGGGTGCGGAAACTTGGTTCCAACATCCCCCCATATTTCTTCAAGTGAGACCTCAGTCCGCGCTCTGTAGGCTGTTGCTGGAAGGGCCAGTAGTACAGGGATTTGTTTGGCTAATTAACTCTAAACCTAGGTCAGGGCCCCTCAAGCCAACAATTGTAAGAGTTGAAGATCTGATTCAGTCTGTGAGCAAAGTTTTCTTACTGGGATTCTTGGGAAGATTGATGGATCAAAGATAATGATCTTTCCAATTCTCTGATTTAGTCCTGAATAAGTCTTGTTCAAAGTGTAAATAAAATTGGATATATTGGAAGGTAACAAAGTTTTCAGGGAGTGAGTTGGTTCTATGAAGAAATCTATTGCTTGTTTGACTATGAGTTCTAGGATTTTTCTTTAAGATCTTTTCAGGATTGTCTACTATGGTAGGAGGATTGGGATCTGGATGGGATCTAGTAGAGATTCTTTTAGGAGCTAGTGTTCATATCTAACACACAGACATATTGAATATTTGAAAACAAAAGATAAATCAATCTTAGGAGTTATAATATCATACAAAGCTATTTAATTGGGTACTCTGAATTCAAATGAAAGGATAAATTTTTCAATGTTTCCCCAGTATGGTCGCCACTATGTTATCGTTCTGTGGTTTTTAAGATAAGCAAGACAAAAGTCACAAAAGATACATCAAACCACATATAAGTATAGGACCTAGCCTTCTTAGACTTAGAGAGGGACCTCCCTGTATATTTATGATTTAACTTTAATTTCAGTGTTTTAATATGTTAGGCTAGATATAAAAGTGAAGAGATTTGTAACTTGGTTGCTTGGTTGTTTGCTTGTTTGTTTGTTTGCTTGGGGCAGGTCATTATAGAATATTTTCCATTGGGCTATGGAGTCAAAGCTGGGTGGTAACATCAATTTTCTAGAACATTTACAAGGCAAGCTATCTATCTTTAATGGATTTGAAAGCACAATGAGAAATGAATTGATGGAAAAGTGATATTAGTCAGGATTAAAAAGAAGTTAATTATTTTTTAATCATACTTCAGAAGGAAACATTTAAATTGTAAATATAGATTGTAGTAAGGTGCTCCAACAACATATCTTAAACTATAATTTCCACTTTACAATAACAATCAAAGATGCATGAATTGATAAACATAGATACATTCAACATAGAAAGAAAGACATCACTAGGCCAACAAAGGTCACATATCTTTCAAACAATCCTTCAATTGATGCTCCAGCTTGAAATTACAATGCCCCAAAGAAAAGATAGTTCAAAATGACTAGGGTCCAACCCTTAATACTCCCAATACATGGAGTATTTAAACAAAAACTACAATGATTTTCCTTGTACACTTAGCAATCTATTATTTATTACAATGAAAGGAAAAATGACTCATGTAACCACGAAGTGGCTAGGTTGAGAAAATTGGGACTGGTGGTCATTCTTTCTAGGGATGTTGTTGCCTAAAAAATTAATTTTGACTCCAGAGGTTCTATTGATGTGGCTGGTGTTGACTCAGGTCTGTGTTGTCACTCTAGCTATCCATTTCTCATTCCTCTTGATAGCCACATAGCTCACTCCACACTTCATCATCTTGATTTTAGTTAATATTATATATATTTTGTCAGCTTCAGTGTACTTAGAAAATGTTGGCTTGACTAGAAATACATGCTTAAGTTCATGCTAAATGTAAATTAAATTGCTAATAACTTCTAGCAATGCCTTTCCTGTTATGTTGCCTTTGATGTTGGACATATTTGTAGCATCTGTAGCTATGCCCTAGAGTCTCTTGGCATAATCTCCTCTATCCATGAGTTTTTCATTTATAAAAAACAGAGAGGGGAGACCTTTCTGATGTAAAGGCTACATTCTTTTAAAGAACCTGTTGACTGTCAGCTCTAGAACTTGACATTTTTCTTCTTGCTACACATTTAGGCTCTTCTTGGTCAAAACCTTCTTGACTTGTATTATAGTCTCTGCTCTATCTGCTACTCCCAACTCTTCCAACTCATACTTGCTTCTTGCATTCAAAAACTTGATTACCCTGTTATTTGTTGCTGGCATGTCTCCCAACTCTACATTAGTAGCTGAAATGGCTTCTTTAGCCTTCTCCACTAATTCTCTCTGCTCAAAGATAATTTGGATGCTAGGCCAAATTTCATTCATACCATCGATTATATTATGTCAAATAATTTCCTTAACTCTCCCTAGAGTGTTTCCTATAGATAATTCTTCTCTAATTTTTGTAGTGCCTCAATTAATGCCTTTTCCCTTTTCATTTCCACGAAGTGATTGCTTTCAGCTCTTTTGATTTGGTCTTGCAGCACACTAACTTGGGTTTCCAGCCTTTTTATCTTCGTAGTTTGCAGATCCATGGCTTCCATTGATCTAGCCAACTGTTCTGTACTGTTTCCTGCTTCTGTGACTGTACTTGAGGGAGTAGTTATGGGAAGGGTTGTTATGGGAAGGGCATCCATTGTTGTGAAGGGCCCTTTATTTCTCTTGCACCATCTTCTTCATCTCTATTTCCATTTGTTTGATATAGATAGACATATCCACTATTAATTTGATCACATCAGCCTTTAAGTTCTCTGTTTCCTCTATTTCCTTGGTCAGTGGGTCATGTGTAGCAGGAATCTTGAGTTGCCTCTTCACGGCTATAATATCTATTTTTTTTTTCTTTATTACTTATTTGGCTACTTTTATATCTAAGGGATCATACCCAATATTCACTACTAAGTCTTCCAAAGACTTGATTTTATTATCCTTTGACTGTGATGAAATCCTTTCCATCTTCAACTGGGATTGAGCATTTGAAAGTGCCACCTGCATTTTAAACAAATTCATAGAAGTTCTTGTTAGAGTAGATGAAACCATTTCCCCTATTTGTTTGTGCATTTCTAGTTGATCTATTGGATGGAAATTTCTGGCATCAAACTCAAAAGAAGTTTGCTTGTAGTCTACTGGAGTTTTAGGCTTTGCTGTCAGTGCCTTCAAAAATGCCATATGCATTTTTCACTTTTTTGAATCAAAGGCAGAAAGAATTCTACCTTGTGCAGTTGTACTCTGCTTCCAAAACTGAGCATAGGTGTTCTTTTTCAGTATTTCATTTCTTATTTTGATCTCTCGGAATGTATCGAAGACTGTCTCTTCTTTTTCTTTAGTCACCTTTGAAGACGAGGACACTTGAAGTGGTTGCTGCCTTTCTAAAATTGGAGGGGTAGGAAAATATTTCCCTCTAGCTGGGGATGAATCTGGAATATCAATTATGTTGATTTTTGTTTTATGTGGTGATCCTTTGTCTATGTCCATGTGATTTCTGGAGTTTTTCCTATATTTCAACTTGAATCCCCTTATATAAGTATCAGTTTCTGGAGACTAATCTTCTCTGTTTTTTTTCCCTGTTATTCCCTACTCTTGTTCTTTTCCTTTTTCTGTTCTGTCTTCTGTGGTCTACTTTTCCTGTTGTCTTGGAGTTTGTATGCTGGAAGAAGAGATCACTTGTTCCTTGGCCTCATGCAATGTATTAGGCATCCATTTAATCTGGTTCATGTATTTTTCAATCTCAGGCCTTTGAGTGAGGATATAGGCTGTTGACTTGTTTTCTACCCTCTTCTTGGAAATGATACCCCATGGATCATAAGACCATGTGAAGCTATTGGTAAATTTCACTTCTTTCAATCTTTTATCTGGTTCCTCCCTTGATGCTCTGTTGTTACAAATGAAGGGACCAATATGAGATTTCATCCTCAATTGGGACTTTTTCTTAGTTGATTCAAAATGTAGTTCATCTGCATTAATCATTTGTTTAATATATTCCATTACAAAGATCCTCATGGGGAGGAACTTTGGCAGCTTGTATGGGGCCAACTCATAGCCATAAACTCTTATTTTAGTGTAATTTTGGTACAGTTACCAATCACCTATTCTTGCTTGGTTTGACAGCTACATAATTCTTCTTATTGCTTCACTGAACCTAGGTTCTCTAGTCCCACTAAGGAGGCTCATTGTCTAGAATATCATTGATTGGGGTTCTCCTTCTTCATTCATTTTTATCACTAAAAACTGAAACTTGTCTACCTCAAAATACACAAACGTATATACCAACACTGAGGAATAATGAAGCACTTCATTTGTGAAGAAACTAACAGACTTCTCATGGATGGCATCTGCTAAAAATTGGCTGAAATTGAAGAGGATAGAGGGCTTGGATTCTATTGACAAAATAGAAAAGAAAGCTATGATAGCTTCATCAAGCCATTGATCTGAATAATAGCCAAGTAAATAGGAAAGAAAAGTGACAATGTGTCTAGTTCTGTTAGGGAAAATAGAGGAGGGATAAGGAGGATTCTTGCTTGGAAGAGGTGTGTTCTCAATCATGAAAAGTTCTAATGTTTTGCCTCTCTTAGAAAAATCAAGCTTTTGATACATTTCAGTGAGGACCTCATGAGAAAAGGGAGTAGTTCCTTCAATAACCAGGGCCTACATCATCTACATGATGGACTTGGCATCAATTGTAAACAAAATATGTCCTGTTGGGGCCATCACTGCCCTTTGCTATGGGTTGTAACATGAATGACATTTCTTGATTTGTTCTGGGCAATTGTGTGTTTTAGGAAAAATATAAAAAGGTAGATTAGTGTCTAAGAGGCCTATGTCATCCATTTCTCTACACATTTATCCTGCCACCAACTATATATGTCAAACAAATCAAATTCTAATAATGTTTCATGTATTTTAAAATCTCTGTTAGCCAATGGTAGGTGATCTAAATGCAATGGTGGGTACATCATTGGATTAAATACTTCTTGTTCCTTCTTCTTCGGTGCCATGGCTATCTTCTCTGAAATTGATCTCTGTAAGTGGTCCTGTCTTGACTCTGAAATAGAAAGGGGATGAGAAGAAAAGGGAATTAAGTGAGGGGGAAAGAAAAAGAGATTAATTTGATTGGGATTCAAGAATGGAAAATTGTGATTATTGCAGGAAAATAAGTTATCTTGCACAGTATTGCTTTTCTTTATTCACACTGCACGCTCTCTATGTATGCCTGAATAGGAAGATGCCTGTAAGTGAAGATAGCAATTAAAATTTGAAACTAGCATGAACTGGCGGTTTTATGAATTTGGAATGATGCCATTGGGTTGGATTGAATTGGCGCAAGCCCATTGGCTAGCGGTCCAACCCATTGAATGCTCAACGACGGGAACATGATTGGGCAGATGGGACGGGTTGGTGCCATGAGGTGGCGGAAGTATCCAATGGTCATATTAGTGAGTGGTTTGAGTAGTTGGCATAAACAACTTTTTGGGGGGCCTGGGGAGCGGTAGGTGGTATGAGAGGGGGTGCGAACTCATGAGGGAGTGACACGTAAGAGGGTGGAAACTGCTCACTTCGGACCCCCTGAGGATTAACTTTTTGAGGGTGAGGGGGGGTCGGAAAGGGATGAGGGCCATCAGATCAGACGAAGTGTGCGGGATGGAGTGATAGATTAGATATGATTTGACGGGTGAGTGTGTGGTGGGGTAGGGAATAAATAAGGGGCACAAAATATAGTTTAAGAGAGTATGAGGTAAGGTTTGGAGAAATAATGTTGGAAAGTAACATAAGACCTTTCATTTGCTTTTGATTTTTTCTCCCTACCTTAGGACAAAATTAGAATATTTCTTTCAACCTTTTTAAAAAAGGCTTTTTTTTGTCTTTTCTCTTTCCTTCAATTTTCTTTAATCTACCTACCCTTATTCTCTAATCTAGCATTTTCTTTCTCATTTTCTTGTGCAGGGTGTGCTTGGAGTAGCAAACCCTTTCCATTTTATCTCTCTTTATTTATTCTAAATTCTAACCTACTCTATCACTTATTTCTCCCTTGGTCCAGATTAAATAGTTGAACCAATTTTATTTCTACCTAGCTACTAATTTGCCAAGATTAAACTGTTTGGCAGATCTTTATTTTCTAACCTATCAACAGAAATTGAAATTTGTTCAATCATGCTTAGACTGTATGATTTGAACAACTTTTTGGGGTTTTCTTTTTCTTCTTTTTGTTTTCTTTTGTTACTTTTCTTCTTTTTTCATATACCCTCTCTTTTTTTATTTTTTTTTGAAATTAATTGAATATTGAAATCTATGAAAAATTTGGAACCTGCAAATTGTGAAATGCTCAACCACTTTGAGATCCTATAAATTATAGGACCCTAACACTACCTTTCATGGATGGGTTAAGTCTCTTGGATTTTAACCAGTTGATTAATGACCCCACACACCATGATGTTGGTTGGCCAACTATGTTAACTAAGCTTCCCTCAGACATTCCCAAGTTTGAGGGTAATTATGGAGAGGACCACACTAATATTGTCCACTCCTTCCATATGTGGTGTTTGTCTAATTCCATCACCGATGACTCCATTCGTCTTCGGTTGTTCCAATGCATGCTCACTGGAGATGCTGTGAAGTGGTACATTGACGAGCCATCTGCTTCTCATTCCACTTTTATGGCACTCACTAAGGCGTTCCTTTCATATTTTTAGTTACCTCTTCGACACAACACTGGTACAGAGCTCTTGACCACATTTCATCAGTCCTCTACCACTTGTCTTTCTGAGAATGTTTAGGAATGGTGTATAAGGAGAAGCATGTGCCATGCTCCTTCCTTTGAAGATCGTGTCTACCTTGATTGGTTTCTTAGGAATATTTTAGCACCCATTGCCAAAGATTCACATCTCACTTTCCTCAGATAGAGGAAGAGGCTCTCCAGACTGCTCCATGATATGACTTGATTTATGCTCAATCTAGTTATGTCTATACCATTATACCAGATCTCCCTCATCCTGGTGGTGTCAATGCACCGAGGGCATCTCACACCACCAACAGTATCGTTGGAGCTATTTTACATCCTTCACCATATACTCAGTAGAGTTATGGCTATCCATAGGGGGGCACCAGTTCCTTCAACAATTATCCCTCTCCTACCAGCAACATGTATTTAGGGCAAAGCACATCTTATGAATTCACCCAACTACATAAATAGATGTAAGGGCTAGTTAGTGCTCAACCTATCTACCAGACTGTTTCCCCTTCACCATATTACACCTATGCACTGCCGAGCACTCTAACCCCTTAGGCATTAGCGTCGTAGCCTCCCATGCATCCTCAGCCCCAATGGCCATCGACCCCTCAGGGCCAGGTGTATGCACAACAGAGTGTGACCAATCCCAAAACTTTGAAGAAAAATAATATGGGGAAGGGTAACAAGGGTAACCAGAGTAACTAGGGTAATCAACCTAATCAACCCTAGGGGAACAAGCCTAACAACAAAAATGAGCAACAGGGAAACCAACCCAAGCAGAACAAGGTTGTTCATACGAACAAGCCTTGTGCATGTTGTGGTGTACATGGCCATTATACTCATGAGTGTCCCCTCTTACCTTAGATGCACCAAATATGGGAAGTCCAAGGAACTTCTAGAGGTCAACCACACATGCAGCAACCACCTCAAAATCCTGTGCCATCTCAACTGGTCGTGCTTATGAATCCTTTCCCTTAGCAAGGATTTTTTTCTACTCAACATCAGAAAGGTCAAGCAGCCCACCCTCCCTAACCTTCTGGGCCTGGTGACTACCTAATTCTCATGATGAATTCTGAGGGGGTTAGTACCTCTGATGTCAACTTGCAAACTCGGCCGCATTAATACAAAAATCCATTGAATTTATTTGTAAATGAGCACAAAACCAAAGAATTTATTGAGGCTCTTACGACACCAAATGGTCCCTTACAGATCCCTCAACCCAAGGTTGAGTCAATTCCCAAGATCAACAAAGGGCTATTGCACCATAATGCAGTTTCCAACTGAGCTTACACATAGAATATAGTAGATGATGCTGGAGGTCCTCCATTCGTTCCCATCTTTGAAGAAAGCTCTACTAACTACTTTGGGTGCAATAGATCCTTCATGTTATCTGTCAGAAATTTCTCTAGAATTTATCAAAAGAAAGAAAATGACCGAGGTAACCACAAACCAACTTTGGAACATAGGCTCTAGCCAACCTAGGCTCAAAGAGGGCTCTCTCTATATGATTTAGCTTTGTTTTCTTGGATTTCGGGCTAGCTATGAATGTTATGGGGGTTTTTGATTTATATTTAAGATTGGGTGGTGGGATCCTTGAAACAGATGGACAAAATGATGTCTTTAGACCATTGGGTTATGGAGTCCACAGAAAGGCTGCAGAACTAGATCAACTCACTAAAGGGAATGTTCAAAGGGAAAGCTAGCAGAGTAAAGTGCAGGTCTTTGGAACATGAGGGTGAAATGGTTTTAATTAGGGTGAGAGAGAAATTAAAGGTTCTCAGACCGAAATATAAACGAGGAATAGAGGGTAATCAAAAGTAAAGGGCAATTAAGAATCTTTTGATCTAGATTATCAAGAAACAACCTAAACTAAGAAGCAATTAAGAATTCCTTAACTTAGATATCGGTTGAAAACATTTATATGCATAACTGTTAAAACAGAGTGTAATTAAACAAATTCTGAGATATTGTTCCAATTATAGCAATTAGATTCAGAAATAAATTAAAGATTATGGAAAAACTTTAAGAAAGATAATGATAACATAAGAAAATACTTGTTTGCACTTCGCTCAACACATGAATCTTGTGAAATATCTTGTCTTTATTCATTAATCCAACTTGCTGGCTCAGTTAATGATACAGTAGTTTTACAGTCATTTTGATCAAAATTCTATAGAAATGTCTAAGAATCCACCTACATACTTCGAATTGTGAAGTAATTATACAAAAATTATTAGAAAATGTCTCAAACTAACTTGATATTTAATCTAGGAAATAAAAATATATTCTTGGAAGAAGATAGAGACAACTATTGAATTGCTTTCATGCTGTCCCATTTATTTTGGTATTGCAGGCCTTCATGATTTGATTTTACCCCTTTATGTTTATTTGTTGTTTGATCTTTTATGTTGGTATATTCATTTACTTTTGGCTTTCGTCTGATACACTTTGACACTGATACTCTTTGACTTTGATGACCTATCTTCATATTTTCACCTGGTTGTTTTACTTTTACCTTTTTACTGCATTTTTCTTACAGTAAATCAATCAATTTCTCCCACGTCTCAACATCAGATAGTTGGATTTTTAACATCCTTCTATATACTTCATCTGCCTTAGTGTATTTGGAAAAAGTGGGCTTATTGACAAACAAGTGTTTCACCTCATGCTGGAGGTAAATTTTTTTTTCAAAGGTCTGGTATAGTACTTTACCCGTTGGTAATGCCTTGATTGATGATGTACTAGCCTATTCTTTTGCTAGCTCTCTGATTTTTTTTGTTGTAATCCTGTTGTGTCATGAGCTTTTCATTGATGACTAAGGGACTGGGTAACCCTTTCTCTCTCAAAATTTGAAAATTAGCCATAAACATATCAATGGATACCTGCATATTCTAGCACTTGTCCTCCAAGTTTAACATCAAGTTTCTCTTGGAAAGGACCCTCCTTACCTCCAAAATTGTTTCTGTTCTATCCTCTATATCCAATTCCTAAGGCTCATATCTATTTTTACTATTAAGGAATTGGATGATTCTGGTGGCATCTTCGGGCATCTCTCCCAATTCCTTTGTTACCTTTTGGATGGCTTCTGTAGCCATCTTTATGTGATCTATCTACTCAAAAATTACCTGAATAGATGGCCAAATATCATTGACAGAGTCAATGATATTGGCCCATAGGAGTTCCCTAGCGCTTATTCATTTTTGTAGTGTGTATGGACATTTCCTCCATAGCTCTAACCAATTTTGCTGCTTCATCTGATGTACCTTTTGCTGATGTAGACTATGTCGAAACCTCTTCTGATGTGGCCATAGGAGTTGTGGAAGCAAATGAGGCTACTAACGTGGAAGGGACAGATGTTGAGACTGTTGGGATGACATTCACGGAGGTTGTGGCACGATCGGTTTGCTTTAATTATATTAAAGTGTCCAATTCCTTCTCTATTTCCCTTAACTGATCATTGAGTTTTAGGACTAAGTCCATCAACTCTTCATGTCTGGTTAGGTTTTCCAAGACTTCAAGTGTCTGGGGATGCTGCAGCTGAGGTATTTTCAATTGTTTTTTAAGTGCTACAATGTCATCATTCTTTTTCTTAATTAGTTTCTCAGTGGCTTTGATGTCTTTGGGATCACATCCCAATTCAATCATTAAGTCTTCCAAAGACTTGATTATAGTATCCTTGGCCTGTGAGGAGGCCTTCTATAACTAATATTGAGCTGAGATATTGGCCAAAGAATTCTGCAATTGATGGGCAACTATGGATTTTCTAGTTAGGGTGGAGTAAATCATTTCTCCAGCCTATTTGTGGAATTCAATTTGGTCAATGGGGTGAATATCCCTTGCCAATACCTCAAAATCAATATTTTTATAATATGTTGATGTCCTTGGTCGTTGTACAGTTGGTTTTACAAAGGAAATTTTCATCTTTCCCTCCTTGATGTCAAAAGCTGACATCAATCTAGTTTTGTTTGTAGGTGTAAGCTTGATATATTGAGCATAAGGCCGTGCCTTCAATTTATCATTTTAATTTCTCTATACCTGTCTTTAATGTCTTTGTCTTTATCTGTAGGCCTACTAAATGAGGAGACTTCTACATTGAGCTACCTTTCCAACATTTGAGTCTGTGATGTGGATGGGTCTTGAGTTTCTCCAGATGGAGTTGTGCACCTACTCATGTCAAACTCAATATTAGTTACCTGTGCTGAGCCTTCTATGTCTTCCTATTCTGAAACAGGATTGAGCCTTGAACTTTTGCTTTGGCTGCCTTCATACTGCACATTGGACATGTCCATGCAAGAAGTGGAGGCTCCCTCTCTATACCCTCTTGGGATTCCTTTCCTCATTTTGAGGGGTCTGTAAAACTATAGGGGTACTCATGGTTGCTTCTTGTCTTGGTACCTACAGGAATGAGTTTTCATCAAGCTGTCTCTCTAGATCAATCAAGGTATTTTTAACATCTACCTTTGTACTATCCTTGTCTACAAGAGTGTTTTCCAACCACTCAGTTTGATTGACATATCTTTCTATCTCTAGTATGGGGTGATGGATGTAAGGCCCCAATTTGACCTTTTGTCTAAGTTTGGTCATAAACCCTTGAGGGTCATATTTCCACATGAAACTGTTTTGGAACTTCATTTGTTGTAGAATTAGATCTGCTTCCTGCTCTGCTTCTCTAGAGTTGCAAATGAAAGGGCCTAACTGGTTTTTGACTCTGAACTGTGTTCTTTTCTTGGCTAAGACAAAATTTACTTCATCAGAATTCATTATTTGCCTATAATACTATAGAGAAAATAACCTCATGGGGAGGTATTTGGGGAGTTTGTATGGGGCAAGTTGGCACTCATAGATTCTTATTTCTGTGTGGTTTTGGTAAAGGTACCAATCTCCCACTTTACTTTGCTTGGACAACTGGAGGACTCTTTTGATATCTTGACTTATTTTGGGTGGAGGACTTCCTATCAGCATGGTCATGACTGGATGGACAAAAAAATCAATGAAGTTTGTATAGGTATATGGTGAGGAATACTTGTGGAAAAGTGGTGTCCAAAATATGACAGACCTGGGTTGCCTTTGGTATCAAGCTTCTGGAGGGTAAAGGGAAATCTGTCTGACTGGTAATATAGAAACATGTGTCACAATACATATGAGTATTTGAATACTCTCTCATTATGCATTCTAGTAAATTGTTCATGCATCATTTCAGCTATGAACTAGGCATAATTATATAGTAGCAGGAGCCTTTCCTGAGGTGAAAATGGACATGAAGGCTTGGATAAGCTCATAAAAAATTCATCAGTGGTACAACCCAAAACACATGATATCATAGTGATAATATGATTGTCCCTTTCAGAGAAAATGGCAAAAACATATGGAGGGGCATCTTTGGGAATGTGTTTCTCTTCTACAATGAAAGTTTGGAACAATTGAGCCAGTTTTGATGGACTCAACTTGGCGTACTAGTCTAAAAAATCTCCAATTGAGAGCAGGGTCAGGTTTGGACCTGGTTGGAGTTGTAACATCTCATTGATTGATTCAGCTGTGATGGTAAACATGACTTTCTGGTCAGGGGACATTATAGCTCTCTGGTTGGGAATGTAACAGATATGGCACATATGGACAATTTAAGGAAAAACATGTACTTGGGGAAATTGGTATTTGGGAAAATTGGATTCCCAAAGACCAATGTCATCAGAATGGTTCAGATATCTATCCCTACACAAACAATGAAGTTTGACGAAGGCCTCATATGCACTAGTATCTATGATTTGAAATTCTCGGTCAACCAGGGGAAGGTGGTCTAGGTCCAAATGGGGAGTTGTGATGGGTCTAACATCCATGGCGATAGGGGCAGCCATGATTTAGTTCTTATGGATTTGAATTTGAATTTCACAGGCATATTCAGAGGTTTTGGTAGAAACAAGCAGTTTTGAGAAGGGTTTGGGCAACATACTTTCAAATTTGAGGTAATTTTAATTAATTTTACTTAATTAAAACACTTTACAGGTTGAACGTTTTCAAATTTGAAAATGTGAGTGGTAGTTTGTGGTGAAATACTAGGAATTCCGTGAATTATCTTCAATTTCTAGTTCACAGAAGCTGCCGAAGTTTGAATGGCTCTGGTACAGACTGATAGATTGATTGGGGTCATTGTAGCTTCTTCAGGAGTGTATTTGGAGTTCAATTGGTGAATTCAACATTTGCAAGAATCACACTGGTTCATAGAGATTCACAAAGAAAATGAGTGAAAAAAGGCGAAAAAGGGATTCTCGACCTTTTTATGGAGCAACAATCATTTTTTGGTGGGTAATTTATGAATGAACAGTGGGCGATTTATCGGGTTGAGCGAGGGGGGGCAATTTCCTAGTCGTCACACCACTTTTGCGGAGGAGGTAGTATTTAGGAGGGGTCACTCGATCTACGCTAGTGCTCGACACGTAGCATTTGGGGGGTCGGGGAAAACCACTTTATCAGGCATGTAAAGGTTGGGCATCGAGCAGATCCAATATGGATATGGACCATTAGATGTGGGCGATAATGATCAAATGGTAGTCGGGTGAGGGAATTGCGCGAGCAATAAGAGCAGAGGTATCAAGGGGGCCTAGGGCTTTAAACTTTGGTGGTTTGGGATTAATTAAGACTTAATCACAAATTTAATTGATTGGGAGGGTTTAATGATGGGATTAACCCAACATTACCAAAAACTGGTAAGTTAAGCGAATTTTGTTGGGGGTATGAAGTAGGGGGTCAACTATAGTTTATAATTAAACTAAGGGTTGGGATATTCATATAGGGGATTTAATTAATATACGGGAAGATGTATATTGGGGTATTTATATAATTAAGTTAGAAATTAACATGAAATGAGTGGAGTGAGAATACCCTTAGCATAATGTAAAATTTGCGCATTTTATTCCCATACATTTCATACTTACGATAAAACACTTTTGTGGGTTTTTTGAGTGAAATAGAATTTAACATGGGGGTTGCTTTACTTTTCCTAGGCAAATGAATTTTAACCTTAGGAAAATGGGTTCTATCAGGGTAGTGAAGGGGGATGACTTTTATGAAGGGGGTTCTAACACTTGATGTCTATAAGTCATTAAGCCGAGGGTCCAGTCCCACCAAAAGTCAGAGAAATGCTTTGAGCCTCTTTGACTTGAAGGATTTAAAGTTCTTAGAACATACTTGTGGATAGGAAATTAGTAAGGGGAAAAATGAATCTGGGGGAGTTAATCATATTAACTTTCAAACCTTTGTTTTTGTTTCCATAATTGATCATACATATTGAAATATGTGTCTAAGCATGATGCATGTGTTTTGACCCAATCAACATTTTACTTCAACAACCTTTCTTCTACTTACCCATTACTTACCCTACCATTCTTTCTTCATTTTATTTGGGTGCATTTAGACTAGCAAACCTTTATCATCCATTTTTCTTTTGAAAAGTAATCTATCTAATTCTAACCTTATATCATCCAAGGGCTCAGATTAAATTGATGAGCTCCTCTTATTTTCTCTACCTATCTAATGATCTTCCAAGATTAAACTGTTTGGTCAGATTTTATTCTCTAACTATAAAAATACGATTCACAGCATGAAATAACCAAGATTAAACAATTTGATTACCATGGATTGTGGTATGAATAACAAGATGCACACAATCATTATTATGCATAAAAGTAAATAGTAGTGGCATTTAGACTTGCACGCTTTCATGGTCTCTTTTTGTTTTTGGGGTTCATATATTTTCATTTTTTGACCTTCTCTTATTCTTTTTGTCCTTTGATATTTATTTTAGGACACACCCTCTTTACATTTTTTAATTTTTTAATATGGAAAACATTTGTAAAAAGCAAAGGTATGTATAATATTACAAGGCTTAACCTTAGTCATTTAAAATTATGACTCCTATTGGTATAGGAACCTAACAGTGGCTCCACTTGGGGATGGAATTTTCTAGTGAAATGTCAAGAACTCTAAAGTTCAGTAGCCTTTAAATTGTTGCTGATGTTACCTTGCAAAGTGTCCTTCTGTGAATCTGCATTATTGATACTTATGACAGTAAATCTTTTTAAAGCTTAGGGCCTTCTCTTTGGGCTTCAACTTCAAAGATCACCATCCAATCCAAACTAGACTTTGTAAATAAAGCATGTACAAATGGGAAATGGAAATTAGTAACTTGGTTAAAAGTAATGTTTTAGCATTCAACCATTCACTAGCCCACCTTCTGCATCTGTACCATTAATTTCTCTCAAGAAGAAAGCATTATTTCCCCTGTAAGCATAAATGACATAGGGACCTTTCCATAGGAAATCAAATTTCCCATGTTTGCCTTTGTCTCCCCCCCTTGAATGCCACTTAAGCACTTTGTCACCAATGTATAAATCTTTAGCCTTAGTTCTCTTATAAAAAACCTTTTTAATCTTTTCCTTTTCAACTTGAGACCTGACATAGACCTCTTCTCTAGTTTTTTGTAGATGAATAGCTTGGTTGATTCTTATTTGGATACTATTTGGTTCAACCTGTAATTCTTGAGGTATCCTCATTAGTGGTACTCCGAAAGAGGATGGAAAGACAACTTCCATCCCATAAACTAGTTGATAGGGAGAAGTACCAATTGATTTCTTAGTAGTCAATCTGTCTACCCATAAGGTGTTGACTACCTTTTTATTCCAAGTTTCTTATTGTCCTCTAGTAACTTCTTGATGATGTTTACTACGCTTTTGTTTGAGGATTCTGCCAGTCCATTAACTTGAGGGTAATAGGCTATGGAATGGCCAAGGGTGATATGGTATTTATTGCAGAAATCTATCATTCTTTTGGATTTGAAGGTTGCTACATTATCAATAATGAGCTTAGATGGAAATCCAAATCTTGATAGAATATTGGTTTCAAGGAAGGTTATGATAACAATATCTATGGATTGCCTTGAAGGTATGGCCCCTATCCATTTTGTGCAGTAGTCTGTGGCTGTGAGGATCCATTTGTGTTGGGCAGAGGAGGGTGGGTGAATGAAGTCTAAACCCCATTGTTATAGACATTTTTGCGCACTTCAACCCCAATCATAAATGTCCATAAACTGAGGGCTCCTAAGTCCCTAAAAGTGTTGCTTCACTGCCTAAAGGAACAAGGTTAGCTGATTACATCATCTCCTAGAAGTTCTCCACTGAAAACTTCTCATAAATGGTCAAAACTGGACCATACTGAAAGCTCAATGCAGAGGGTGCGATGCATATCACCTTCCCAGTCTACAAGGTGTGATGCATACTAAATTTCTCCTCTCTAGGGTGCGATGGTCGGGAATGGAAAAATTGCAGGGACAAAAATGCGATGTGGAAGATCATGGAATCTGCCTAGAAGCTTCCCCTCTGACACTTGCCTCTCTATTTTTGACCAAGGATGAGTAAGAGATCATCATTCTCCAAGTGGAAGTAGGAACTATTAGAGAGAGGACACTAATCAAGATCCCAAAAGATGACTCACCTCTCTGTAATCATCTATATATGGATTCCTCATCACAGATATCCAGAGGCTGGAATTTTGTAACTTATAAAGAAGTGTTGTTGGTATTCTAGTGTACATTCACAGTGTTGGGTGATTTAGCTTTTCTTGAGGTGAAGAAGGGCTTCTTAGCTGGAGGATGATGCTGGGTCAGAGCACATGGTTGTAATCTTCTTTCTACTTTTCATCTAAATAAAGCTATTCTTGTTTCCTTCCATATTCTTGTGTACTTGTTTATATATGCTTGTATATGGTTAATGCACATCTGATCCTACATTATTTATGAACGTAGATCCTTGTTTCTTGCATAGTAGTATGTTGCTGTGATTCTGCAGGTCCTTTTGAAGCTAAGTAAACAAAGAGCAAGTGGCAAAACTCTATCAAGAAGGAGAGGAAATCGAGCGCAAGACTCAGGTTGGCCCTCTTGGTTCTCTTCTCATCTATTTTCATAAAAGGAATCAATAGTAGACTTTGATTGTTTGTTTCTAAGATAGCCACCCATCTTAGTTGGAATAGTAGCATCCGTATGGACAATATTCCCATATAACACCACCAGAGCGACTCGCCAGATGAACAGAGGCCGAGATTCCCTAGATGTTGTCGTCTGGTGGCTTGAAGACATCAGGGACACTTCCCTCAGCCAGCAATTAACCGCAATTGAACACAATGCCAACATCTTCCCCCTGGTGCTCGCTATCATCCTGAGACTATGATGTCGAGGTATGCACAGAGACACTAGGCCGAGCTTCTTCCTCCACCAAAATAACAGTGATGCTGGCATAGAGAACAGGTCTATTAAGGCAACTTTGGAATTTGAAATGGGTGGTTTGGAAAGAGTTGTGCGGGAAAGGCTTTCCATTGTCTGAGGGAGGGGAAGCCGAAGCCAGAGGAATAACATTCAAAGGAGCAGGCTGAGAGCACCCACGGTTTCCACGACTACCCCCTTGGCGAGAACAACCGCGGTGACACACCATTGTCAAGGGAGCAAGGCAACTTGAAGGAGATGAAGAGTAGGGCAAGACAAAGTAGGTGCGAAGGTAAGGGAGTCGATTAGGAGTTATAAACCAGACATACAACCAGGCTTTTGGAGTATTGTAGGGATGTAGGAACAGAGGCAAGCTAATGAAGGGAGGCTTGATGGGAATGACAGCGGAGAGAGCTGACGAAGCTATAAATAAAATATCATGTGAAGAGTCTCGAATGAAAGGTGCATTCAATTCCGAATGCCAGATGATCTGCAGGTACCCATTATGATCTTGGTTCATCCGCGGGAGAGTTTGGGAGATTATGCGAACCTGCCACCTACAAGACGAGATGCCGGTGCTGCATAATGCTCTCATTAATATAAAGTTAATACACCCGCATCCGGGTGTGTTTCTTCTACCTGGTGCATATCATTCTTCACTATAATGTGGTAATTCATTATTTGGGAGGCTCTAGAGAGTGGTCCTATATCAAGTTCTAGCCCACATTCCACTCCAAGATTTGTAAGAAAGTCTGCCACTTTATTTCCTTCTCGACGGGTATGCTTAATGGAGATGGCCCTATATTGAGAAAGCCAAATATCAATGAGCTCAAGCCTTTTTTCCATTCTCCAGCTGTTGCTTACCTTGTGTGAGGGAGTGCCTTGCATGATTTTGGTAACCATATTTATAATGATCTGTGAATCCCCTTCTATGATAAGCGGAAAGAATCCTCTGTCTTGAGCTAAGATAAGACATTGCCATAAGCCTTCCAATTCCACTGAGTTGTTGGTATCCCAACCTTTTGAACCAAGAAAAGGTAGAAGAGGAGTCCCCTGATGGTCTCTGAAGATCCCTCCAAAGCCCGAACTTCTTGGATTGCCTTTTGAGGCTCCATCAAAGTTTAGTTGTATCAAGTTATTGGGGGGGGGGGATCCACTTTGTGGGCAGATGGCCTAGCGAAGGTGGATTTCCTTTGGAGGTAAGCTCTTGATTCAATTGAATATTCCAATTTCCCCAGATGGATTGTTCTTGTGGAAGAGAAGGAAGATCTTCCTGGAACCAAGAAATTATGGAGAGGGATTCTTTGATATTTTGGCATATGATGGTCTAGAGATTCTCCATAGGCATGGATTGATCCTTGAATATCCAGTGATTCCTTTCCTTCCAAATGTTCCACATCAGGAGTCCATGAATAAGCTTCCACAGAGTGTTTAGAAGTTTGCTTTGATATGGTGTTTGGTTCCAGTTGCGAACTGTAGCTATGATATCCCCCTGAACTCTGCCCTCTTTTTGGCAACGAAAGGTAACTTTTTCCCATAGCTTGCGTGTAGTATGATAGGCTTGCATAAGATGTTTAATGGATTCCTATTCTTGCTTGTAGTTGGGGCACATGGAAGGGCCATGATAATTTCTTTTTCTGAGATTATCCCATGTGAGGATCTTATTTTGACATAGGAGCCAGAGAAAGGTAGAAACTTTTGACCAGTTGGAGGGGTCCCAGACTTTGCTCCATAATGCCTCTTTGACTATATGCTCCTTGATGATTATATTGTAAGCTTCCTTTGTGGTGAAAGTGCCTTTTTCTTCATATCCCCACCTAAGAATATCCATTTCGTCCGAAAAAATTATTTTCCTTTTCAGTAATTTTGATGTGAGAGATTGCTGAGCCTGTTATGTGCCATGCCTTAGGATCTGATCCGCTTCAATCCAGCGTCTATAACCCTGTATGGAGGAGGGATTCCAAAAGTGTCTGACCTTGTCTAACTCATGCAAATCCTTCTCCGGTAGTTGCAGGTGAGAAAGAATGTCCTTGAGCTTTGGCAGCCCCTGCCAAGAGTCCTCCCAGAACCTAGCTATGTTTCCATTCTTGACTTCCCAAAAGTTGTGCTGTTGAATTAGGTTCCTATGTTGTTTGGCCGAATTCCATATTAGTGATCCCATGCCAACTTCTGACATTCGTATTCATTCTTCAATTGGGCAATTGCTTCCGTATTTGGCGGTCCATAAAGAAGCCCAGAGAGTGAAGGGCGCGGAGAGCCATCTCCACTAAATTTTGGCTCCCATGACTTCGTTACTATGAGACGGATCCCTCAAACCAATGCCACCAGTGCATTTCAGAATGCAAACTTTATCCCATTTGACAAGAGCCCATTTACGGGTGGGTCCAGAGCTACCCCATAAGAAGGAGCACTGGAGCTTCTTGATTTCCTTGAGAACCCATTTGGGAGCGGCCAAGATAGAAAAGAGGTAGAGAGGCATGGAGTGAAGAACAATTTTTACGAGGACTACTCTACTGGTCATGTTAAGAGTCTTGTGAGTCCAAAGGAAGAGACGAGCCTCTAGCTTTTCTAGGAGGATTTTCCAGGAGGAGTGCATAAGTGTCGAGGCAGTTAGAGGCACTCCTAAATATTTGTAGGGGAGAGCAGCAATGGTGAAACCAAGAATACGTGCTATAGCAGTTTGGGTAATGACAGGAGTGTTAAACAAGAATATTTGAGACTTGACTTTGTTGACATTGGCTCTAGAGGCTTCTGAGAAATCCGATAGAAGAGCTTTGAGTTGACGGGCTTCTTGAATAGAAGGATGGCTAAAAAGCATGTTGTCATCAACAAACTGTTGGTGAGAAAAAGTAGGGGAGTTGTGAAAAGATAGGCCTTTGAGGAGCAGATATTGCTGGGCTGATTTGATACTGCGACCCAACCCCTCTGCCATGATGACAAAGAGGAAGGGAGAAAGGGGATATCCCTACCTAATTCCCCTAGAGGGATGAAAGGTGGGCGAAGGTATACCATTGATTAGCATAGAAAAGAAAGATGAAGATAGGAGACTCATAACCCACCTCATCCAAGGAGGAGCAAAACCAAAAGCTGTAAGAATTTTGCGTATGTAAACCCAACTTAAGCTATCAAAAGCCTTGGATAAGTCTATTTTGAGCAGCATACCTGGTTTCTTAGATTGCTTCAGTGAATGGATTATTTCATGGGTTAGGATAATTCCTTCCGTTATCTACCTGCCTTCTACATAACCAAATTGCTCAGGCAAGATGATGAGAAGAAGCAATAATTTTAGTCTGGAAGCAATAATTTTAGAAACAATTTTCTAAATTATATTGCATAAAGCGATAGGCCTATACTTATTAGGAGTACTGGGCTCCGCCTCCTTTGGAATCAACGCAATGAAAGTGGAATTTAAACCAGGGAACATCCATCTTAATGTTCGCGATTCCTCCACCACTTGCCAAACCTCCAATTTGATCAGGTCCCAGAAGTTGTGGAAAAAATTGGAGGTAAATCCATCCGGACCCGGCACCTTACCAGCTTTCAGTTGACGCACTGCCTCTTCAACCTCCTAAAGGTCTACAGGTCGGAGAAGGAGTTGATTATGCTCCTCTGAGATTAATTTGGGAATGTTCCTCAGAATTTTATCAATAGCTGGCGTTCTGTCTATATTTGGCTCTTGATGTGCTTGCTTGAAATAATTGATGAATTCACTTTCAATGCCTCCATGAGTTTCAATCTTTGCTCCCTGCTCATTTTGAATGTGGGATATGTTATTATTCATTCTGCGCTGAACAATAGTTCTGTGAAAAAATTTTGTGTTTTTTTCTCTGTCCTTCAGCCATTTTATTCTTGATTTTTGTCTCCATAAGGTTTCTTCCTGTTTTGCTCTTACTAAGATTTGTGATTCAAGAATTTGTTCCTATTTTTTTAGGTCCTCAAATCGCCCTTTGATTATGATCCTCTGCTGCAAATTCTTCATGTCTTGATTGAGGGCATTCTGAGCCTGAAAGATGTTACCAAAAGAAGTATGATTCCACTGTTTGATTTTTCCTTTGAGGTGCCTGAGCTTCTGCTGAAATTGAAACATCTTGGAGCCACTAGGAGGAGAAAAGTTGCTCCATTCTAAATTGACTAGATTATTAAAGTCTGGATGAGACATCCAGAAGGCTTCAAAACAAAAAGGCCGTCGAATGTTGTGTCCGAGGCGATTCCATTGAAGGGAAATAGGCCAGTGATCGGAACCCGATATCGGCAAGACAGAAGCAACAAATTCTCCACCCAAATGAATTGAATTGTCTGATAGAAGGAATCTGTCTAGGCACAAAGCAATCTGATGTGACCCTTCTCTTTGTTATTCCATGTAAACAAATCGTTGTTGGAGGGATATCAATAAGTCACTTGTTTTGAATAAAGTCTTTTAGGTGATTCCCATCTCTGTTTCCTCTGTTCCTAACTCCCTTGTTTTCTTCCAGCCTTGCAATCATGTTGAAGTTGCCTCCAGAGATCCAAAGAGGGTGCAACCTATTTGTATTGAGCTCTGAAAGGGTGTCCAGGATTTCAATTTTATGCATATTTTCCTAAGGAAAATACACATTAGTCATATGACCATAAATGTTGGTTCCATTTATGTGAAATATTGCTTGGATGAAGTTCTTGTTTGCATGTATATTGTTGAGCAGAATAGTGCACGCGTCCCATAGAATTGCAAGGCCACCAGACGCCCCATGAGCATCTACTACTGTTACCAAACCACCTGGCGAGTCTTTCGCTGCAATTTTTTCCAAAGCTGTTGAGTTGCATTTGGTTTCTTGCAAGAATAGAATTTGAGGTTTTTCCTGCATGATCATGTTTTTGAGTAATCTGCCTTTCCTTGGGCGGTTGAGCCCTTTGATGTTCTAAGAAATCAACTTCATTGGGAAGTATTAGGGTTGATGTTGAAGTACTTAGTTAGCTTGGAGTATCTGCCTGACTCCACTAACAGTTCTCTTATTTTGATAGTTCGTTGGAGATCAGTTTTCCTGCCATGCTTTTTGTTGTCTTTGGAAATAAACTTTCCATCCCAAGGACTCCCAATCTAGACACCAAGAGAGTGATGCTTTTGTGCCCACGTTAGGACCTCCACTAGGTTGTCTACTTGTCGATCTAGGATTTTTTCGAAGTTCTTTGTTTTACATGCCTGCTCTAGGCCTAAGATATCAAGTTCACCAATGTTTATGCTCTCAGGTTCTTCCTCCATGAGTCGGGATTCTTGTAGCTCTTCAGTTGTTTCCATTGTTGTGCTAGGGCCGGGTGTTATATTATCAACCTCCATTCCTTGAGAGTTCCAAGTAGGGGTTTTGATCTGGGTGTGGGAGAGAGTTTTATTGATTAGCGGAACTTCTGGGAGCGATAAGGGGTTTTTTGGCGCTTTCTGTTTATTTTTGTTGGTTTCCTTCTCAGAAGGAGAGGGATTTTCGAAATCAGGATCATCTGAACTTGGCAAAACTGTAAAATTGTTATTGGTTGAAGGTTTGGAAGTGCTAGCAGGATGCATCTTGGGGTTGGTTACCGATTTCTTGTGATTTCTTCTGTGGCTAACCACTTTGGTAAATCCATCAGGAGCAGGTTTGTCCGAGGACATCTAGGAGGGGTGTTTTTTATTTAGAGGACAGTCCCTAAATAAGTGGCCCAGATCATGACATTTTCTACACTGAAACGGTACATGCTCATATTCGATCAACTGAACCCATTCAATATCATCATGAAATAAACTTACCGCATCTGGCAGGGCTTGATTGAGGTGCATGTAGACACAGATCCAGGCATATGAGGTGTATCTACTGATTTTTGTTTCCTCTGCCACTTTGATAAATTCACCCAGTACGTTTCCTATTTCTTGCGAGGAGTCTTCCTCCCAATATTCCACAGGAAGCGAGTAAAGCCTTATCGAGACCGGAGCCCAACTAAGATCTTCGTTGTCAGGGTTAAAACGTTCTACCCAACCTTTGAGATATAGACCAACGGCGTTAAATAAATACAGCCCTCCATCCAAAACCCTGTTCTGGTCCTCCAAGCAGTTAAAGATGGCTGTAAAAAAACCTTTAGACCCTAGTTGCAGAGTAATGTGGCCTTTTGGATTCCATTTTGAGGCTATCCAGCCTCTCAGTGCTTTCTTAGTTCGCCAAATTCCTATGAACTTGCCTATTAACGCATGATCCCTCATGAACTATATCCTGGCATTGATTCGATGGCTTGGAAATTCTACTTTTGGCCTTTCAGTAGTTACTGGCTTGCATGTAGATGAACTGACCTTGGGTTGATCCTGTTGACCCTTAGCTCTGTCCTGATGTGAGCTTGGATCCGTATTATCCTCAATTTGCACCTTTGCATTGTCATTTTCTCCATTTCATTGCTGCTTTCTATTGTCCTTTGGGGGAGGCGTAGCGCCCTCCCCCTGAGGGGCAATCATGAATCCTAGGATTTCCTGTAGAAAACATTTAGCCACTGAACAAACAAGGACTGTCAGAGCTGACCTTGGTCAGGAGGACTCTATCGTAGCAGGGTTTACAGAAACCCTAGAAGGTAGACTCTATTTATGTATGTTGCCAAGCTTTTACATACATATTGTTTTCACAAACATCATTGAATTGTGTGTCCTCTAGGCAAACAGGACAAAAAAAAATTATTTTCTTTTATCAAATGCAAACACATTTCGGTACTCCTTTGTTTTAATTGAATGCAATTTTCAAGTCCCCTTTACTATTTCAACTTCATATGTAATCGATCTATCGACATCTTCGACTCCAATATGCCCAAAAATCCTAATAAATTCAAACAAGAATTTAAATATGTTATTCAAAATACAATTTATATATCAAAGATAATCATCGTGATATTATTTAAACTATATAATTTATAAATTCTTAAAAT
>APFE030159921.1:82078-99681 GCA_000404065.3 Pinus taeda
CGAAGTAGTTCATCTTTATCGAATTCTTTTCTTATGATAGCTGAATGATATTTATTACCAGTTATTGTTTGAAATATTTTTAGATCGCATAGAAGAAAGATCACACCCCGGGTTAGCATAAATTTCGATGTTTTTCTGTTTATTAGAATACAATAGCGTAGCATTAGATTAGATAGAAGTATTCCATTTAGAACAGAAACACCCATCTTTCTCTCACACACACACTGAATTGGGAAACTGGTCCCATATCCCCAGTCGGACCCGCTATACCAAACGGATAAGGAGCTGCGAACCAAGGTCCGGACCAGGCGGGTATCGCCCTTGTTGTCGACCCGATTTTCGGGGCCTTCAACAGGTCCTCATGCAGATTTGTCCATAATTCAATAGCTACATCGAACATCGTTGCACACTCATTCACTATGGCATCCAAGGTGCTCATATCTCCTACAATGGTCGGGACTCGAACACGGGTCTCTTAGATAAGAGCTGAGTATCCTAACAAACTAGACTACAATGAAACCATTTGTTGTCTTAAGGGGGCCTGAACTAGGTTCAGAGTTGTTCACGCTAACTAACAAAACCCTAACCACTTGCCTTTTCGGCAACAACCTCCATAGCACAAGATGTAGCCTCACCCGAAGTAGTATTGGGGGATGCTAGAACCAAGATTCTACATCTAGGGACATGTGATAAGTGGTTCTTAGGATCTGACAGTTCAGATTTGCCTTAGCACAGATCGGTAACCTTCTAGGGCTAGTTACTGTAATTAGGGTAAAATGGCTTCTAGACCTTCACGGAGGTCTAAGATTAGTCTTTTTAGACCTTAAACAGATAATGTATCCACTTTCATGCATCACTAAATAATCCTAGATTTGAGTTTGCACTGATCTATCCAATTCTTTAGAAAACATAACAGAAATAAATCTTATCTTTGTGAAACTAGATAACTACTTAAACCATGCATAAATAACACAAATTTAGCTGGTTCATGCAACATTCATTCATTATTTCATGAAAATATATCATCGAGCAACAAAATATAACATAAACAGAATCAACAGAAAGGCTCAGATTGCACAGTAATTCTTCAAAACTAATCTTTATTGATGTTCAATGTTAAGACTACATACTCTTCTACCTTGCACACTCAGCTACAAGGGTCCACGCACTCAGCTGTGGACTTACCAAGGCCTCCTGCGCACTAATTTGCAGGAGCCTTCCCCTTCTCACCTAATTATAGGAAGCATAACCTTCTTGCCTTAGCTCTCGTCCAAAATAGTCTCTATCTTATTAGCCTTTTTTCCTCTCTCCTCTAGACTCGCTATGACTCAATTATATAACATTCTCAATATAATACCCCGGTTTACGGACCATGGGTGAGTCTCAAAACTGACTTTACTACTTATCAAACAAGGGAATAAGACCCCTTTGACTTATATCTACCTGCACGCTCTGCATCCACGTTAAACATGGGTTAACTAACCCCAAAACTGACAATAGGAACCCTATCCAAACACTAAGACCCCTTTGAATCCTATCTACTTGCGCGCTCCACATCCATATTTCACGGAGACTTTACATATTTTACAAAAAATTATATAAAACTTGGGTTAACTAACCCCAAAACTGACCCTAGGGACCCTATTCCAACAAGCCCCCAAAAAAATAATCATAACTCACCCTCGAGTCACTTAGTTGGCACCTCGATCTTCCTTCGCGAACCACCGAGCTCAACCTGCAATGCTGCAACCTTAGAAATTCTCTGTGCCACAACGTGCTGCACTTCCTCAACCAATTTTTCTGTTGGAGTTCCTTCCCCTATTAAGTGCATTGTCCTCTACTTCTGCTATAGCAATTTTAGATTCTCCTGAAGGGAGAGAGTAAGCTGACAATCGTCCTCTAGCCACGGTTTTAATCTGGCCTTTAGCAGGGCCTCTTTCCTTTGTAATTCTTCCACCTATGTTTGTAGCTACTTTCCCTCCTATAAGTTCATGAGGCGTTGCACTGGCACCAAGCTGCACGTAGTCACTCAGACCTTATCATACTCCCATTGTGTCTCTCAGACATCGGTGTTCAGCTTCTGCATGTTTGGGTCCTCCTATAGATTTTTCCATAATTCCATAGATACATTGAACATTGTTGCACAACCATTTATTGTGGCATCCAAGGTGCTCCTATTTTCCTTGGTTGTTGCTCCGCTCTGCTCCTAAGCCTCTGGCAGAGTCGTTGGCTGCAACTTCAACTACAGCTCGAATATCTTCATTTGGAAATCAAAGGTAACTTAGCCAACCTCTTCCTTTGATGAACGTACCGCGACAACCAATTTCCTTACTTTTTCCACTACTTTCACATCCTCCGGGATGTTCAATTCTGGCACTGATTTTCAAGCCTGTTCTATCACTGTCTCCAGGCTTTGGATTCATGTATGTATCTCTTCCTTTACCTTCAGCATCTGATTTGGTCTGTGAACATCTGTTTGTTGTTGATATTAAACTCACTTATGACTGTGAGGGTGCGCTGCTCCGAAATCTTCAGTTCATCTGAAACCCCCTGATGTAGCGCATGGAGGGTCTGGAGTGACAGCGTGGCAAAATTCAGTCCCATGTCCTTTACTGTAATGATCACAATGTGATACTCATCTAATTCTACGTGAACTAACCCTTATGGCAATGGTATGAATCTGAGGTCTAGAGTCCATTCCAGCTCCACCACTATTCTGTTTCCCTGTGTCAGGATTGCTTGCACCCTGCTTTCTTGCCTGATGCCCACTTGAATCCTGTTAGCATAGATTTACAGCTCACACAGATCATTTTGGATGCTCCCAAGTGTCTGCATATATTGTTGTTGAAATTGCAGCAACACCTTTTTCGTCGTGTCTCTAATTTTCTCCCCGATCTCATCAAGATTGCCTTCTATCAGCACCATTGGATCAAGATGAGTCTACTTATCATAATTATGCTTCTCCTGTTGTCCAACCTTCTACTCATGGCCATGCTTCTTGATGGTGAAAGGAGTTCTCTGCTCCTCACCACTGCCTCCTCCCTATTCTGACAGCTCTTGCTCGTCTGTGTGTTGTGATGCTAACTTTTCACCTTTTTTTGTCTCCTGTCATTCATTATCAGCTTGCTCTTTAGCAACAAGTTCTTACTCTACCTAGTCTTTCTCTGTAGTTTCCTTAACAACAACTTCCTTCTTCTTGTTCTCATCTAGAGTGCGTGCAAATTTCTAAGCTTCTTCCTTGTGCTCCTGCATAGCAAAAATTTCCACACCTTTGCTAGTGCCTACATCAAGACTCGTGGGTTTGTGCCACTCTACGAGCCAATACCCCACAATATCCTGCATATTCATCTTGGATACCAAATAGGGCAACTTGTTCCATGTGAGCTTTGGGTCCTTTTGTACTCTAGTTGACACATTATGGAATTTGGCCTTGAACTCCACGCAGGCCATTAATTGTGCAAAAAAGGTTGGCAAAAACCTTGGCCTCTGACTGATAACCATATGAAGGTCCATCTCCATGAGAATCTAGAAAATTTTGGACTCTTTTATCCTTGTCAAATCCTTTCTAGACCACAATGAGGTGAACCACACTACCTCGGGTAAATCTTTCTTGTGCAAGGGGAACTGACTATCCTCCAACAATATCCAATCTATTAAAACAATATATAATAAAAGCCAAGCATAATGAACAAAATTTCTTTCTTCCTGGGCTTCTCGGTAGTTCAGGAGGAACTCCTTGCATAGATATTTTTCCCAATTGTATTGGACACCCTTCACTTGCTGTGCTACAAGTGATACTACTGGCACCGAAACTTCATCCATGGGACACTTCCTCATAATTTTTCCTACAAGAATTTGGGTGATGAACTACACTACTTGGTTCTGAGTAGAGTGGATGGGGTATCCATGAGACTTCTTAACAAGCTCATACTCTACTTTCATCTTGTCCACGAATGATTTTTCCCCGATTTTCCTTGTAAACTCCTTGGTAGGGTCCACCCCTTTGTAGGGAAGCTTCGTGATCTGATGAATTAAAATTTTCATCATCTACTGTGTTGTCTAAACAACATCTGCAACAAACCAAAATTGTTATGGGTCTCCAATCCCTGTTCCTTTAAAAATTGGAACCTTCATTGCATTCGCCATGTTGAATGGTGGAAATGGAGGTGGAGGGGGTGAAGGTGTAGGTGTGTGAGGTGGAGATGCAATGGATGGATAAGGTATTCTCAGAATACTCTATGTAATTAACTGAACTAGACTTCACGATGTAGTCAACACTATCCCTTCATCGTCGTTTGAAGGGGATTCAATGAGTGGACTATATTCTAGGCTGGATTCTCCATTTCTTCTAAAGAATTTCCCACTTCATGTATCCCCAAACATCAAGGTAACTACATAACCCTCTTTTCACATAACAAAATTTTAATCCAAGTATTCAATGATTTCAAATACTTACCTTATGGTCCTTTAAATATCCTTCTCTCTGCTTTGCCATAACTGATATTTCTATCGATAGAAAAATAAGTCACAAAAATCCCCAACATGCGATTAACCCAGTGATCCACAGCCCATGCAATATTTCTTTGCAATGCTTCCATATGTCACACCAGTTCAGGAGTCCATACTATAGGGCCTTCGAGCCTCCACATCCCTTGACTATCGACGAACTTGGACAACCACTCGTGTAGTTCTTCAAGAAAGAAACAAAAGAACGCATTGGTCTGATCAGTGTACAAAATCTTGTAACCACTACTCCTTGGATAATTCAAGGCTCATGTCCTCTTGAACCGTGAACACATGTGATTTTCGATCAATCCACTTGTCAATGTCTTTCTTCATAGGGAACCATTTATGGCACATCTCTTAGATAGATGCTAGTACAGACAATGAAACCATTTTTTGGCTTAAGGGGGCCTGACCCAGGTTCAAAGTTGTTTGTACCAACCAACGAAACTGTAACTGCTCACCCTTTCAAAAACAACATGCGTAGCATAGGCTATAGTCTCACCCGAAGCAATATTGGGGGATGCTAGAACTAGACTTCTGCATCCAAGAACATGTGATAAGTGGTTCTTATGCTCTAACAATTTGGATCTACCTTCGTGTAGATCGATAACCTTCTACGGATCATTATTGTAATTTGGGTAAAATGGCTTCTCGGCCTTTGTGAAGGTCTATGATTAGTCTTTGCAGACCTTAAATAAACAATGTATCCACTTTCACTCATCACTAAATAATCCTATATCTGAGTTCGCATAGATCTATCCAATTCATTAGAAAACATAACATAATTAACTCTTATCTTCACAAAACTAGATAACTACTTAAATCATGCATAAGTAAAATAGATTCAGTTGGTTCACACAACAATCATTCATTATTTTATGAAAACATATCATCAAGTGAGAGAATATAACATAAAGAAAATCAACAGAAAGGCTTAGATTGCATAGTAATTCTTCAAAATTAGCCTTTACTGATGTTCAATGTTCAGACTACAGACTCTTCTACCCTGCGCACTCAGTTGCAGGGGTCCACGCACTCAGCTACCGAATTAGCAAGGCCTTCCGCACACTCAACTACAGGAGCCTCCCCTTCTCACCTAAGTATGGGAAGCAGAGCCTTCCTACCTTAGCTCTCACCCAAAACTATATCTATATTCTTAGATTTTTTTCCTCTCTCTTCTAGACTCTCTATGACTCAATTATATAGCATTATCAATACAATACCATGGTCTGTGAACCATGGGTGACTCTCAAAACTGACTTTACTACTTATCAAGCAAGGGGCTAAGACCCCTTTGACTCATATCTACCTATGTGCTCTGCATCCACATTTCGAGGAGACTTTACATCTTTTACAAAAATTTATACAAAATGTGGGTTAGCTAATACCAAAACTGACCCTAGGGACCCTATCCCAACACTTAGTCCCTTGTTTGATAAGTATTAAATTCACTTTTGAGACTCACCCATGGTCCACGGACCATGGTATTGTATTGAGAATGCTATATAATTGAGTCATAGCGAGTCTAGAAGAGAGAGGAAAGAAAATCTAAGAAGATAGAGACTGTTTTGAGTGAGAGCTAAGGTGGGAAGGTTTTGCTTTCGGTACTTAGGCGAGAAGGGGAAGGCTCTTGCAGCTGAGTGTGCAGGAGGCCTTGGTAAGTTCACAGCTGAGTGTGTAGACCCCTGTAGCTAAGTGCATAGGCTAGAAGAGTCTGTAATTTGAACATTGAACATCAATAAAGAATGTTTTTGAAGAATTATTATGCAATATGAGCCTTCCTATTGATTCTGCTTATGTTATATTATGTCGCTGGGTGATATGTTTTCATGAAATAATGAAGGAATGTTGCACGAACCAACTGAATCTGTTTTATTTATGAATGATTTAAGTAGTTCTCTAGTTTCACGAAGATAAGAGTTATTTCTGTTATGTTTTCTAATGAATTAGATAGATTTGCACAATCTCACATCTCAGATTATTTAGTGATGCACGAAAGTGGATACATTGTCTCTTTAAGGTTCACAAAGACTAATCGTAGACCTTCACGAAGGTCTATAAGCCATTTTACCCAATTTATAGTAACGAGCCCTAGAAGGTTACTCATCTGTGCAAAGGCATATCCAAATTGCCTGAGCCTAAGAATCACCTATCAGATGTCCCTGGATGCAAAAGCCTAGTTGCAGCATCCCCTAATACTACCTTGGGTGAGACTGTAGCCTACGCTACACGGGTTGTTGTGAAGAGGGCCAATATTTAGGGTTTTTTTGGTTGGCGGGAATAACTCTGAACCTATGTCAGGCCCCCTTAAGCCAACAATGACCTCTGTCTGGCCATCAATCTGGGGATGGAATGCAGTCAAGTTAGTGAGCTTAGAATCCTTTAATTTCTAGATGCTCGAACAAAATGTGCTCTTGAAATAGCTATGATGATCTGATATAATGGTCTTCAGGATTCCAAAATGTACCCACACTCATTCAAAGAAGAGTTTGGCAGTGTCCTTTGCTATGATACTCTTCTTGCAAGCCAATAATATGGCCATCTTAGAAAAAATTTCCACAACCAAAAATACATAACCATTACCATGCGTGGTATAAGGGAGGCCTAATAGATAGTCCATCGAGATGGATTCCCAAGCCTGGCTGGGAATAGGAAGAGGAGTGTACAGGTCTTGATTCTTGATTGCTGGCTTAAAAAAGGCAAAGACAGTGCAAGATCTGATATATTTTCCTATGTCATGTTGGATTTTTGGCCAATAAAAACACTTATGTAGTACAAACACATTGTTCTCCATGTTGAATTGTCCTATGACCCACCTGTATTGTACCTCCCAAATTAGTTTGGCATGCTTGCTTAAATGAAAAAAAAGGTGGCTCATGTAGCATAATAATGCATCATGGAGGTGGAAATATCGAACTTTCTTTCCATCCACTATCATCTTGTAAGTGGCGGTGAACTCTGGGTCATTCTTGTATAGTTGCAACCATCTAGAGGTCATGTGGCCAGAAGAGTTGAGAACAATAGTCAGTTCTGCAATTGGGGGATGAATGATGCAATATGCAACACGATTTGTGTTTCTCTTCTTGTACTTAATGTTTAAGTGGAATTGTTGTATATATGTATACCACTTCCAATGGCGATCATTTTGCAACTTCCCTAGTGTTTGTATAAATTGAATACGTTGGTGATCTATGTGGATGACCATTTCCTTCCCCTAAATGTAATGTTTCCATTGCCAAAAATCTTGCATGATGGAATATATCTCCTTATAATAGGTGGGGTACTTCCGAATTGTATTGGAAAGTCTCTCACAAGATGCCTTGTTGGGTGAGAACTACACCAATAGCACAATCGGAGGTGTTTGTCTCAATTTCAAATGATGGCTTTAGGTATGGAAATGTGAGTACAGGTGTAGAAAAGAGACAGTTCTTCAACTCAATGAATTCCTTTTGTTGGGATTTGGACCATATTTTTTTCTATTTTTCTTCTCCCTTGGTAATTTGACTCAAAGGCCAAGTGATATGGGAGAATCCCAACATGAACCTCCAATAAAAATTGGCAAGGCCTAAAAAGTTGCGAAGCTCTATGAGAGTGATCGGGGCTAGCCAATCCTGAATTACTTGGATTTTAGCTAGATCCACATGCATACCTTCCTCATCTATGATATAACCTAGATATTGAACTTGTCTCATGCCAAAGGGGCCATTCTCCAAGTTGGCACAAAGTTTGTGCTTTTGCAAGGTGTGAAGGACTTGTCGAATGTGCTGCAATTTGTCTTCCCAACTCTTGTTAAAGATAAGAATGTCATCTATATATATAACTATGAACAAGCTGGTGAAGGGCTGCATGATGTCATCGATCAACCTTATAAAAGTAGTAGGGGTATTTGTCAACCGAAAGGCATGACAAACCATTAAAAAATTCCCTACTTAGATTTGAAAGTGATCTTCCATACATCTGTGTGATCTATTAGAACCTGGTGATAGCCAAACTTCAGATCGATCTTCTTGAATTACTTTGCCCCCTTGATTTGGTCAAGAAGGTCATTAATTTGTGGGATTGGATACCCGTTCCTCACAATGATTTTGCTTAGTTCCTGATAATCATTGTAGAGCCTCAAGGTCCCATCCTTCTTTTGTACAAGTACAATTAGGCTCCCACAAGGCGAGGAACTTGGTTGGATGCACCATTTTTGGAGCAACTCCTAGATCCATCACTTTATCTCTTCATTTTACAAAATGGAGTGGTAGTATATCGACCCATTGGGTAGACATACTCTAGGTGTCATATTGATTGAATGCTTGAAATGACATTGTAAGGGCACCTATCTAGGTGAGGAGAAGATGTCCATATATCCTTCCATGACCTTATCCATCAGCTTCTTTTACATGAAGGAAAATTTCTCGGGGGTCATGGATGTGGCCATGATCTTTCCCTTACTTTGAGAATGAATATAAAAAAAAATCTCAGTTTGGGAGATGATATTACTACATTGCTTAACAGAGATCCAAGAGATGACAGTAGGCAGGGCTACCTCTATTATCCTATATAACTTATTTCCCAAAGTAATAATAACAATGTGAGGCCTAGACTCATACAAAACATGAAGCGTCCATAAGTATGGTTGGCCTAATAAAAAATCACAAAATTCAAGAGGAGAAACATCACACAATACCTCATCCTTGAAGGGCTTAATGTTATAGGGAAGGTGACACTCTTGGATGGTGCCGAGATTTTGTCCTTGGTGAAGCCACCGGATGGTATATGACTATGGGTGTGGTGTCGTCAATTGTCCCAACCACTTCACGAAATTTTCTAAAATGAGTTTTTTTTTTAGATCACACTATTGAAAATGAACTACAACAAAGAACCCCTCACCCACATCTATGAGTGGAAGATATGCTCCCCCTCCTTTGGATCTTTGAGCTCAATCTTCTATACCTTGGTGGTGGAAACAATGGCATTGGGTTATGTGTCAATAATTTGCTTACCCTTGTCATTCCCCTTGCCAGGTACTAGCTTAAAATAAGAACATGCATCAGACTCTAAAGCTTTTAGCTCAACTACCAATGAATGCTTGGCATGACACTCATTTGTGTTGTGAGTGGGGCTCCTATGGAACTCACACCACTTTCCTGTGTCCTTCTTCATTTTCATGGTGCCATTATTTTCTTATGGCTTCGATGGGTTTTCTTGGGCCACTCCACCCTTGCTTTGTCCTTTGTTCTGTAGTTTGGGGGTTCTCTTGTCCTACTTCTGATTCGTAGATACAAAGTTTTGCTTCTTTTGTTTAATTTCTTTTTCAATCTTCGCAACATATTCTTATGCTGCACAACCTGAGGAGATGTCTAGAAAGTCCTTTTCTTCTTGGATGTATTTGTGCAGACAACCATGGTACTTGAGCACCATATGACACTCAAAGTATTTGATACCCAACTTTGTGCATATAGCATGAAAAATATTTGCGAACCATATGCACATCTTGGTCCCTTCACTGTCGTAGTGTGGTCTATTGTATGTACTTTTCGTCATAGCTCCCCAAGGGGTAATATTGTTCCTTGAAAATGTCTCAAGAAGAGTTCCAAGGAGGGGTAGCTAGAAACATAAAGGGTTCCTCAACTCTTTTCTCATAGTAAGTTTCCCTGCAGTCCTTAACATGGGGGGAAACCTTAAGTAGTGCAAAATTAATCTTCTCCCAATCAGGGAAAGTATGAATTGAAAAATAACCTTCTAACAGATTCAACCATTTATCTACAACATCTACTTCTATTTGATTGTCAAATATAGGGATATCAAAGTTCACTTGTACCTTGAAGGGGGTTGTGTCACCAAAGTGACTATTATATCAAGATGCATCATTAGTGGGAATTCACCGAAGGATCTGGGAAAATTTGTCCATTATCTTGTTCTTTTGTTGATCGAGGGCTTCTTCGAGAAACAATTTGATAGGGCCTCCTTCTCCCTCATCTTTCTTCTCTTCCACCATGGCAGGTCGTCAGTGCTTATGGGGACGATCTTGCAAAGGCTCAACCAGTTTAAGTCTCCTCCTTATACCTTAACCTCAATGGGGACATGTACAGAAAAACAGAGAAAGAAAAAACTTCTCTAATACCACTAGTCCAAATTTATGAAGGAATGAAATCAAATACACATATAAATAGAAACTCAAAGATACAACAAAAAATGAACTTCAATTCATTAAGAACAAAGTATTGAAATTTTTTTACATGCCTAATGGAAATAAATTAGCTCGCATGATGGTAGCTTATCTTTGAGAAGAGATGTGGTGGCTACATATGTTTTTAAATGTATTACAATGAGGCTTGAAGGCATATTTATTATTCAAAAATAATGGAAAACCCTAAACCTAGGAGATGAGGTGCCAAAAGTCTATGGGCCCTCTTGGGGTAAATTAGCACATCAAATTCCTAGGGTTGTAACTTTGGCATACAATCTCCGTTTGATATGTACAATACCTTGATAGAAATATCTATCCAAGGAGTACAACTTTTGACTACAAACCCATGTTTCAAGTTGCAGGTTTGTCCATTGCCCAAAAAATGTCGTTTGGGGCCTCATAACAACTATGAAAGTTCAAGACCCAAAAAACTACCAAAAATAGTAAATTATGCTACAATTAAGGAATTTGAAAGAAACAATGGTGGGGATCCAAGTGGAATATGTGGGTGGCCATGAATATCCACCTAGATCAATTTTATAATAAGAATTTTCCTTTGAAGCTTTTTGAAGCACTCTCAGAATTTGATGTGTTCTTGAGATATGAGCTTGATATCTTGTGATTTGTTTTAATCACATAATTGATTCTTATGGTATTTATGATCCAACTTATTTACCTATTAATTTCTATGGAATGTTAGAATGTACTGTTAATATTTCCTTTGAATCATTTCAATATATTTTATTGTAAAAAATGATAAGCATTTCAAATCTATTATCTGTTTATTTAGTATTGACGATAATAACTAATGCTAAAATGTTAGTTGATTGATTAGCTCTCATTTTTGATATAGAGTTTGTTTATGTACATTTATTTTAGTATATTTCATGGAAATTAATATAAAATCTAAAAAAAGAGGCATAAATTTATCATTTATAGGCTCTTGAATGAGGGTCTCAAAAAATATTTTGTATGGTTAATTGGAACCAAATCTAATTAGATTCAAACATTCATAATAATTTTCATGAAGAATTATGTTGAATGACATCACCATCTCCCAAACTCTCTATTTTTTGATATTTTAGGACAAATCCCACTCTCACGCATAACAATTTGTATATTTTTTAGTTAATTGTAAATATTAACTTATGTCATATATTTCCCCTAATTTAGTTAAATTTTAGTATTCATTCAGTTAAATTTTAGGATAGAATATTCAATTGGACCTTTGTTTTAAAGAGTATATAACCAACCCAAAAAAAAGGGTCTAATTGGGACCTTGATCAGACCAATACTAAAATTGCTGCAGCTGGCAACTTTTCCCCTTGTCAACATATTGTTGTCTTCACATCCATCTATTTTATCTCAAAATCAAAAGTAGTTTAAATATATAAAAGAAATATAATATAAGCTAACTTAGCAACAAGATAAAAAATATCACCAAAATTAATTCCTTACACCTAGGAATAACCTTTCTCTACTAACCAATATTTTTATTTCTCCATTTTTCCTTTTGCATTCAACTTCTTCTTAATCACACATTTGTTGCCAACAAGTTTTCTTCTATCCAACAACTTTGTCAGATCCCAAGCCTCATTCTTGTCCAAGCATTCCATTTCTTCAATCATGGCCTTTTCCATAGTTTTCCATCATTTATCTCCATTTCCTCCTTGATAGTTCTAAGATCATCGTAAGTAATGAGTAAAGAAAAAATTGAACATAAATCACATGGATTATACCTCACTAGATGCCTTCTTTCTTGATCTCCTCAACACAAAAATTTGTATTCCTTATTCTTCTTATTCTTGTTCTTCTATGGATTTTTATTCTTCATCCTTCAGTTCAAACTCTATATTCTTTGGTTCCTTTTCCCTTGGTAGGACTTCTTGTTTCATGACATCCTTCACTTCTATAAATGCCACATCTCAATTGTACAAAACCTTCTTCATTTAAGGGTTCCAAAGGCTGTAGCATTTTAAATCATATTTATACCCAATCAATATGCACCTTTTATATTTACTATCCAACTCATTTCTCTTCTCGTTTGGAACATCAACCGAAAACCCTGAGATGTAAGAGAGGGGGTTTCTTAGCATTCCATACCTCATGTGGAGTATTATCCTCCAAAATTGATGAAGATGATCTATTAACTAGGCAACATGAAGTATCCACTGCCTCTACTAAGAATTCATGTCCTAACCCAACACCACTAAGCATGCTCCTCGATTTTTCCATCATTGTCCTATTGATCCTTTTTGCAACTCCATTTTTCTTAATTGTGTATGGAGGAGTCTTATTTCGTGCTATCCCACACTTCTTACATGAATCTTCAAATTCCTTATTGAAAAGCTCTCCACCATTATATGTCCTCAACACCTTAATCTTCTTCTCTATCTAATTTTCCACTAAAGCCTTAAATTCTTTAAACTTATCAAAGAATTCATATTTCTTACTAAGGAAATATATGCATGTATTCCTTGATAAATATTTTATAAATGAGACATAGTGCACAAATTTAGCCAGTGATGGAACCAACATAGGTCCAAAACACCATTGTGCACTATCTGTAATATTCCTTATGCCCTCTTAGCACTAGAGGAGAACCTCACCTAATTTTCTTTCCATATGCATAGTGTTCACAAAAACAAAAATCTAGAGAGACATTAGACATCCTTCTACCATACCTTTAACATGTAGTATTTGAAGGCCCTTCTCTCCAATATGTACTAGTCTTAGATGCCACATCATAGTCTTTTCTCCAAAGAATACAAGATTTTTTGGATCCACTCTTAGGAAAAACAAAACTACTGCACCAATTAATAAAAGTATTTCAAAACAATTTGTACATAGTTCTGATCCAAAATCCCCTCAATAATATCGATGATCCTAGGACCATCTTGCAGGTATTCTTAACAAAAATATTTTTACACCTAAATCATCCATATTTCTTTACAAAAATTATATTTCAGGCAAATTCTGGAATGTGTAGAAAACTAGGGAGTGTTCTAATACTTTCACCTATCAACGTCAACTTGAATTTTCATCATCCTATAAATCTACTTTATATTTTATCACCTAGGAAGACATCACCACAATCATATCTCTTATACTCCCAGAACCACTTCATATGGGGATTCATATGAAAGGATGCACTAGAGTAAAAAAACCATGCAAAATGATCTATATGTGTACCTTAATATGCCTTGCACACATCCCCACCTTCATCTAAGTTGGTGTTCATTTATGTAGAAGGAGCATCATCGGATGACTTTTCTTTCTTAGTATTTTTGGATATACAATCTTTTTGTAGTGCCTTGTTTTCACATTTCCATCATACCTTTAAAAACATTTCTAGAGATTTAGATATCCCTTTAGACTTAAGTATCCCACTTGAGGACTTATTTCTATTTCTGTTATGGGAGCATATTCTTATGGACAAGGCATATCCATTCTAACCTTCCATGTTTTTCCATCTCATCTCCTCCAACAACAAGGATGAGGTTATATCATCAAACTCTAAGGTCGTTGTGTTATTACTTATGGAAACAACCATACTATCCCATGAGTCTAGTAGAAATACAAAAAAAAATCTCTTATATTCATCTAAAATCTTAATATCAATAGATAATAACCAACTTGCCACAATATTGAAGGTATTCAAACGCTTTGGCACTAAGTGTCTATCCTTCATCCTTAGGATGTACAAGTGATTCTGTAGGGACAATTTATTATGAGGGACTTGAATAATACAAATTACCTAAATTCTCCCATAAATATTTTCTTGTAGCTTCTAATGAAACGTTTTGTAATACTGAATCCAAGACACACAAACATATTATTCTATTTTCTTTCTGATCCAACTTGGTCCAGCCTTCTATCGACACTGTCGTTGGTTTAGTACACGGATCCACAATGGTCCATTAGTATTTAAGAACTAATATATCCTCCATATTGAGATTCCACATCTCAAAAATCTATATGTTTAATTTCTATATCTCTATATTTTCATTATTCACCATTTCCTTTCACCATAAGGATAGATCTTGTAGATCTCCACTGTAACAAGGTATACCAGAAGCCCAAGAAAAACCCATTAGTCACAAAGGCATCTCATTGAAGAGAAAATATATTGATACTAAATGTATATTTAACCCTATACATGTAATACGTACAAATATATTCTTAATACTAACAAAAATAAACAATGGAATTCAAAGAAAATATACACACAGATTTTTCATTATTTTTACTTTCAATTTTACAATACATTATATACATGTCATAACATTCATAAACCCCCAATCCATTAAGCTTAGATTAGAATATAATTGTAGTTCGTTTAAACAGATCTAGAAAACCAAGGGAAAAACCACCATGCACCTTGTTATCACTCAGGTTGTCCCTAGGCTCCTGTAGGGATACGACCGAGGTAACCACAAACCAATCTTTGGACTGCAGGTTCTAGCCCACCTGCAATCATAGAGGGCTCTCTCTTAATGATTCAAACTTTGTTGATGATTTTAGGCTAGCTTTTGGCTCAAGGGTTTTTGTTTGTGTTTGGATGGAAGGAAAATGCTTTCAGGCAGAGAGGCAATTCATGAAGTGATAAGTTTCAAACCGTTGGGCATGGAGTCATGGTTTAGGATTATCAGTGTGTTTTCTTGGTCATAATAGAAATATGAAGCAGGATAGCTTCTCATAACACAATGTTCAGACTAAAAGGATGAATGATATGTAAGGAATGAGAGGCACTTAAGAATCTCTCACTCAACTTAACAGAGGGAAGGATGATCTCTATCTAGGGGCAATGAAGAATCCCTGGATAACTGTCTGAGTATAAGGCAAACATGAGCCATGTGGAATTCATATTTATGCCTAAACAGAGGAAAACATAAAGAAACAACAGAAATTGAGCATAGAGTGTATTTAAACAAATTCTAAGCTAATCTTCTTTTCTGCTGTTTAGATGGTGATTTATAAATGGAAAACAGAGGTAAGAATCACTTATTGAGTTATGCAACAGCACGAGAATTCCATAATCACTCTTCAAATGGTAAACACAGTGAACAATCCATTCTCCAAAGCTCATAAGCAGTGTTTGATTATAGAAACTATCAGGTATTATAGTGCGAGTCTCTCCTGGAGCGAAATCAGCTAAAGATAGTCTGCTGACCACCAGCTAACCAACCCTTAATACAGTATTCAGGGCTGTCTTTATAGTGTAAATATCTCGAAATTATTTATTACAATTGACCTAAAACAGGTCTGCAAAAAGAGCTTTCTAAACCTAAAATTGTGCCAAAATTAAATGCAGGTAAATATCTATTAAACTGTGTCAGAGGTAACTGGATCAAAAAGAGTGCAATGTGGCCCTTGGTGGCTCGATGCAGTACTGCTGGAATAACTGTGCTTTGGGATTTGCAATTCTATTCTGGTGCGAGTTAAATGTGCAATAACCGTGATTTGAGAGTTTTGAGTGGCCTCGCCCTCTTTTTTGACTTTGCTGGAATGTATTTAATTCTCTCCTGCTTTGGGCTGCTATTAAAATATTCGCTGATACTCTTTGCCACTATATTGATGGTCTCCACCGCTTTCGGATACTCTTTGACGTGCTTTTTCCCTGTAGATTTGATCTGATACTCTTTAATCTCTGTCTCTGGTCTCTTCCTGTCTTCAAATCGGTTTAATTCGGCAAAATCGGGCAATTTCGGGCTTTTTTGGTGCAAAACGGGCCAAGGAATCAAAAAATTCCCTAAAGATTCCCCAATATGGCCTATTTCCCGTAGCGATCGAAAGCTGCCTCCGTTTCGCATTCCGGAGCTCCGAAGCACGACTTTTTCTCTTGCGCGAATTTTCGGTTTTTTGGCTGTTGATGTCAGCATGACATCAGCAGTACGGCAGATGACGTCAGCAGTGGGGTCCTTGGTACGAATGTGACGTTGGCATGCTAACATCATCAAGCTGACGTGGCAGTACAGCGAGGTGACGTGGCGTGGAGGCGACGTGGCAGGGTGAGGTGGCACTCCTGTTACGTGAGGGGAGGGCGGTTTTCCCTGTTCATCGGACTGCCTTTGGTACGGAGGTGGTTTCTGTCAGGGGAAGCCCGATGCAATGGGAGGTCGCCACTTGTCCCGGTGTACGACGGTAAAACCGTCGGACGTCGGGTGGTAACTTACCACCATAATTGGGCGCGCGATGTGATCAAGGACCGTCGGATCTAGGGGAGGCAATCCGATGGTGGACAGAAAAGGGAGAAGCACGGGGTTTAGCAAAGGCGCGCGCACATTAAAGGCTTCATTTTTCACGGCGCGATGGGTTTTAAACTTTAGAAAATGGGAAAATGTGTTTTGCACGGTGAAAATTATCAAAAAAACATTAATTGTTTTCACAGAAGAATGCGCAAGGAGGGTTATTTAGCCTTTGGAAAGGGTTTCCTTAGTGTTTGGAAGGGGTCCAGACACTTGGGAGTGGAAATTTTTGCAGATGGAGGGTTCTTACTAAAGTCCAGGTGACTTAGTAATTCCCAGTGAAGTATTTATGGTTATATTTCAACCAGAGGGAGGGGATATCTATATAAGGGGGTTATCTACATAGTTTAGTATGGGGATAGGGAAAATATAGGGGGTTAAATAATAGTGTTAGTAGTTAATATGGAGATGATAAGAAAGCGCTAAGCTTTAGAGATCTTAGGCTTCAAAGGGGAGATAGAACTTTACAGAGAAAGTGTGGATTCTCTCTGAGTGAAGCAGATCTTCACCCAAGCTAATGACATGAAAATGATGAAAATAAGAGATGTCAAGCAGATCTTGACCTCTTTTTTGGGAAATTAGTTAATGATTTGGGGGAGATGGAGAAAGGGAAGTTAGTTATGCCTGTTTTGAGCTCTTTCACATAAAACTGCCTGGTGATTGTGCCCTGA
>APFE030159921.1:102950-114808 GCA_000404065.3 Pinus taeda
TTCAATTGCATTTTTTAGACACTTGTGTTCACATAAGATTTTTTATACTATTTAGAAAAATTCAAAGATGAAGAGTACCCTTTTGAAGAGGACTCGAAAATTAAGAGGCCGATATTTTTTGAAATATTTTTGTGTTGTATATTTTATGTTATTTATTTTATATTTAGCCCCTTTGAAGTTGTCCAAAACAATTTCAATCATTATGTTTAGATTAAATTAGATGGAAAATATCATATGAATTCGAAAAATTCAAACACATATGCCATTGGATAGAGGATTCCTTCATGAGTCCAACATGATCAACTCCACCAATTAAGTAGAAATTGTACCTTAAATGTGCCCGGGTACAAAGTGGTGTTGCATAGAAATCCGTAGAGAAGGTGCTAAATTTGTTTTTTTAAGGACCTCGGGACCTCAGGAGCTTGATCGAGAACTTAAGTGCTCATTCAAGCGCTATCAAATATATCAATCAAGGGTTTAAGAAACCATTGATCGAGCCATTTACGTGGTTAATCAACTGCTCGATCAAGCTTATAGCTCGATTAAGCTCCTATTGACCAGGATATTGATTTATATTTAATTAAATTTTTTGATATTAATTTTTTTAAATGTTATTTACAGTATTAATGTTGAGTATGGAAGAAATTTTATAGATATGTACATCATAATGATCTCTAGAAAATATATTTTAGTGTCTAACAACTGAGTTGATATAATAATAGTGTACTTAAAATGTAAATTCCACTATCTAGGTTATGTTATTAATAAATGTCATGTGTCAGTTTGATGTAAAGTATTGAAAGATTTAAAAACATGCTTCATATTGGATTGTAAAAAGTGTAACAAATCACACACACACACACACACACACACACATCATGTTATGACTAAAATCTTGTAGATACCTCAAAAGAAATAAAATCAAATAAAACTTATTTGTAGAACTTTACATCTTGACATCTTTTAAAACTGAATAAAACTTATTTCAATCCTATTTGAGTTTTTTAATTGAACCTAAAGATATAAGGAATTGATTGAAGTACTTGGATAACCAAGTAATTCAGGAAAGTTCATAACATTATATTAAAGTCTAGAAATGCTATCATATTTTCTTTTTTGGTATATTAAATTCCAATAAATATGACTTATATCATGTTATGACTAATCTCTTGTAGATAATTTCAAAATAAATAAATTAGAATAAAAATTATGTGTTGTTTACACGACATCATTTAAAATTAAATAAAACTCATTTCAATCCTATTTGTGTTTTTCAATTGAACCTTGAGATAAGGAATTAATTGAAATACTTGCAAGAGTTGACCATGTAATGGTATATGGGTGGGTCAAATTTTTTCCCATATATTATATATAATATATATATATTATATATATATTATATATATATATATATAATATATATATATATATATAATATTTATCTATATATTGTTTTATTATAATGTGGATGAATTTAGATTCAAATAATTTATTATCAAAATGATTGTAATAACATACATTCATTACACTAAAATGCACTTTCTACAAGCCAGTCTGAAGCATATTTGTAATTATTTACATGCTCAATATTAAATTGATAAATGAAATATTTTAGTTTATTTTAAGTATCAAAGTGACTTGCATCATGTAGTAACACTGTAATTATTTTGATAGTTTACAAGACATCTTTTAAAATTGAATAAAACTTAAACTTAAATCCTATTTGTGTTTTATTATTGAACATTGAAATAAGGAATTGTTTGAAATACTTGGATAGCCAAGTAAATTTACGAAAGTTCATAAAATTATATAAAATTATAGAAACATATAATTAATTGTTTAAATTAACATATATTGATTGCACTAAAAGACAATTTCTACAAGCCAATATGAAGCATATTTGTAATTATTTCCATGTTCAATATTAAATTAATGTACATAATATATTTTAGTTCATTTTAACTATTAAATTGGCTTGCATCATAGTATTAAGATTGTAATTATTTTCTTTTTCTATAAAATTAGAAATCAAAACTATTATTATGTAAACTTTTACTTCTTGAATATTCTTAATTGAAGGTCTTAAGATAGGGAATTCATTGAAATATTTGGATAGCCAAGTAAATTTAGGACAATTCATAAAATTATATAAAATTATAGAAACACATCATTAATTGTTTTTTGGTATATTAAGTTCTAGTTTACATATTAATTATATCATGTTATGACTACTTTCTCTTGTAGATGACCTCAAAACAAATAAATTTGAATAAAATGTATTTGAAATGTTTACCAAACATCTTTTAAACTTGAATTTAAAACATAAATTTCAATCCTGTAATTTGTGTTTTTTAGTTGAACCATGACATGTTTAGTTCATTTTAAGTATCAGAGTGACTTGCATCATAGTAAGATTGTACTTATTTTCTTAGTCTATGAAACTAAAAATCAAAATTGTTATTTTTTTAATAAAAGTTATACTATATAGTTTTTTTTTTAAACTAGTGAAATAATAAAATAGAACCATAAAATGAAACTTAATGAACATCCATAAACTAAAATATAATGAATGTATCAATAAACTATCCATATGAAAATATATACAAATATATCCATAAATTATCCATGTATGAAAACAAACAAAGTCTGTACTTATCACATGTGAATGTGCCCTATGAAATGGGCTTGAAAATATACAAAATATCCATTGTAGAATCTTTCATTAGAACTCCTATGTGAGTTTTTCTACCCAACGTAAGCGTCCATAATCTAGTAGTGAAATATAACACATTCAAATTCAAATTAAGCAGATAATTCTTCTTACAAAATAAACAATCTATAAATAAATGATTTTGAACCACATTTAATTACATATGAATATACTAACCTCATTCAATTCCAAATGCAATTCAGGTAGGATGGGGTTATTATCAATTTGGGTTTAGTTTTCCCATGTTTATGGCTCATTGATTGGGGCATGCGTCGATGTGTTATGAAACCAACTCACAAAAGATAGAAAATATAGATCAATGCCTTAGAATTCAGCCTCTTCAAGGGGAAAACCTCCTTTACATTACACAAATGAACAATTCTTGGATGATATAAATGAAAAGACCTCCTTTCTATATATAGGAGTCTAAGGGGTCATAATATAGTAAGAGCCGACATAACAATAATAATGTAAGGGCACAATAATAACAATATGGGAACTACATGGGTACAAAAATATAATAAGGGGGTTGTACTAATAACAATAAGGGGTTACACTAATAGTATATGGGCCTAACATGCCCCTCTCCTTCAAAAAGTGTTGTCCTCAACGCTTGAGTAGTTCTTGATACTTTTGTATAGAATTGTTGTCCTCCCATGTGGAATCTTCAACAAGTAAGTTCTTCCACTTGATGAGATACTCTAAAATTGATTGATTTCCTAGCTGTTAGGTTCCTGTTTCTGTGACTACTCCAGGTTCCAATATGATTTTTCCTTCCTCTTCAAGTTCTGGCAATATTGTTTGAATTGGGATATTCTGCAACTTTTGAATGAGTGGACACATTTTTTTGTCTTTCTTCCATTCATCCCTTGCTTCGCTTATCCAATCTAGTTGGATGATAGAAATAGCACAAAACAATGCTTCCACATCCTCATCCTTTCTTGAGAGTGCATCTACAACAAAAAATTTCTTCCCTTTTATGTAGATGATGTCAAAGTCATAACCCAACATATTTGTGACCCAATTTTTATGTTATTCTAAAGATAATATTTGTTCTAAAACGTATTTAAGACTATCATGATCCATTTTTACCTTGAAGTGTCTTCCCGTTGGGTAAGGTCGCCAATTCTTAAGTGCATGTAGTATTGCCAACATTTCCTTCTCATAAATAGCTTGCTTGAGATGCAGCCGTAAAAATACCCAATCACCTACATCAAAACTTTTTTCACTATGATGTTGATCTACCTATTGTTTCATTTGATTCTGCACCAAAGTGGCGTTATCCTTTAAAAGGTGGAGAACTTGTTGTTGAAGCTCGATGTGATCTTTCACTACTTGAACCTTTTTCTTCTTGATATTTCCTTCTATCTTGAGAGTTTGAGGAGTGGTAATTTCTTCCAAAGCTTTACAAGATATGGTTGGATTCATTTCTTGATGCTTGATTGATCTTTCACTTCTTGAACATTTTTCTTCTTGATATGTCCTTCTATCTTGATAGTTTGAGGAGTAGTAATTTCAGCCAATGAATTACAAGATATGGTTGGATTCATTTCTTCTTTCTTGATGTGATCTTTCACTTCTTGAACCTTTTTCTTCTTGATATGTTTTTCTATCATGAGAGTTTGAGTGGTAATTCTTGCCAATGCTTTACAAGATATGGGCAGATTCATTTCTTCTTTCTCTGGGGTTGGGTCCTGCTGTATATCCTCTTCTTTTGAAGTTTCTTAATCCTTTTCTTCCTCCTCTTCATACTCTATGTGAAATAATTTCTTCTCAATACACTTATGACCTTTAGTGCATTTTCTATCACAATTGTAACAAAGCCTTTTTTCTCCTTTTTCTTCCAATTGTTGTGGTGTAAGCCTTGTAGGTTGTGGAAGGCTAGGAGAAGAAACGCTTCCATAATTATAGTCATGAGTGGTGGGATTCCTTGTTTTCATAATTTCACTTTCAATTTTTCTTGCCAACTCGAATGCCTCCTCCAATTAATCAGGTTCCCAAAAACGAACCTCATGTTGAACATTATCCTTTAAAGTCCCTATGAAGACATCAATCCTTTGCTTCTCTGGAATATAATTTATCCTTCTATTCAATTCTTGAAAGTCCTTAATGTGCTCTTACATTGAATCCTCTTTTGTTTGAGATTTATCAATTGGCTAAAGAAGGAGTTTCTCTTTGTATCCTCATAATGTGCTATCATTTCCTCTGTGAAAATTGACCACGTAACAATTGGTTTACGAGAAAAAAGCCCTTTATACCATAAAAATTGATCTAGTTCTAAATATGAAGATGCAATACATACCTTTTGTAATATTGGTACACCATGTAGATCAAAATATTGCTCCATCTGAAGTATCCAATTTATCGGATCCTTGCCATCAAACTTCCTCATATCAATTTTTCTTGATTTTAGGAGCTCAATCTTGAAACAACTATAACTCTGTAATTTTGGTTCTTCTAGTTCTGAAATCACAACTTGTAGTAGCCCTCTGCATCCTCTTTCTAATTCCACAATTTTGATTGAATTTAGATTCTCCAAGAAAGAGTTATGCACAATCTCCCAAGATGACCTAATTATATACCTTTTCAGAATAGCAAACTTGTATGAAGCGCCACGTGTCACTGTGTTAACCTTAGGATCTTAAAAATATATAAAGGAAACTATAGTCTGTTCTCTTTCTATAACTTCTTACGAAATTTCAATTTGATGCTCCAAACAAAAGTTATGATGATTTCCCCAGGTCACCTGTTTGGAATGTAATTCGGGAGTCTGCCAAAAGGCCAACTTCCTCAGATCATATCTCCACAAATATAGCACGAAAAGATCTGAAATTTGGACCCAAGCTTTAGAACGATTTCATCCCAAATGGGTTTTTGGTTTAGCATCTGAAACATCGTAGAAAAAAGTTTATAGCGCAAATTCCATGATGACCTATTTGGAGTAGCGAAACCCTAGAATCCAAAGCTCTGATACCAAATGTTATGAAACTAGCTCACAAAAAGATAGAAAAGATAGATCAACACCTTAGAATTCAACCTCTTCAAGGGGGTAACCTCCTTTACATTACACAAATGAACAATTCTTGGATGATACAAATGACAAGACCTCCTTTCTATATATAGGAGTCTAAGGGGTCATAATATAATCAGAGCCAACATAACAATAATAATGTAAGGGCACAATAATAAAATATGGGGACTACATGGGTACAACAATATAATAAGGGGTTTGTACTAATAACAATAATGGGTTACACTAGTAGTAAGGGGGCCTAACACGATGATGGACCTATATAGTCAATGCAGAGATACCCAACATCCCACTCAAGTGTCCACATAACTATGACATCGACATCACTCTACATATGAGACTGTGTATACAATGGAAAAGATAAATTATAATTAATCTATGAATTAATTAGCATGCATGTAACTTACAAGTTTCTTTTTGGTTGAATTTGTTTTGGCTCCACATGAGTATCATGAGGCACTAGAGGTGGAGGAGAATCCATGGAAACACACACACTGGTGGAGGTTGCTTTGGATGATCAACTATCCCCTTAGATGACCTCAAAACCTCATCCATGTAGCCAAGATGTGTCTTCATTTTATCATGAAATTATTAATATAAATTAAATCTAATACAAATTTATTAATTAAGATAAATAATGTATAATTTAATTATAAGATCAAAGGTGTTGTATGTATGTAGCTATCCTAGGTCACATAGGCCATCCACCCTCCAAGTATCACCAATGGTAGCATGATGCATACATGCATATGAAAAGAGTTGGTTGACAAGTAGATTCTCGAGATATTCATCACCATATTATAGAATTTGTGGTATGCTCATCTCTCCATGCAACGTGATCTATGCACTAGTCAATGTCATCTTCATGCTATGTGCAATGGTATGCCTAGTCTCAATGTTGAGTTGTGATGGCTCCTCTAGATCTTTTAGAAATGCCATGCTCTAAGATAGTAGTGGACACAATCTCAGATATGGTGGTACATGTGCAGGGTCTGTACGAGACCCAACACAATCATAGATACGTCCCAAGACAAATCCATAAAAAATAGATTTGGTATCAGTGTAATTCATCCTCATATGTAGCACAAAATCAACATATATGTGTATTGTGAAGTAAATGGGGACCTGTTCATGGTATGGGAATTGGCCCCCAAGCTCTAATGAATCAATCATAAACATAGGTGGGAACATCAACATTGTTAAATAATTTGAGTGGAATATGACCAACATGTCTAGCACGACAGTTAGGAGGGATGCAAAACAACACCCCATGAACATCAATGTCCTCGGTGACAGTTTTCACAACCTCCCAAGTATGTGGTTCTCTAACCTCTAGCCTCCTCATCCTTCGTATGGAATGTAGTAGGTGGTTCTAGGGCCCACCCTTTGGTATGCATCGATCAACCTCTTGATGCTATCTAGCATCAAATTCAAACTACACCTAGTAGGTGACCTACCATGGTTTTTACCCAGCTCATGTGTGACCCATGTATTTTGGGCCCTAACATCATCGTGTGAAATAGTGGTAGTAGAGTCGTTCCATAGAGCGATCGACATTACAGGACGATCCTCAACCTCTCCTTGTTGAGGGTATGCAAATAATAAACATAATTTAATAACATATATAACAAAATAAGCAAAATAACATATATATTAAACACAAACACATCAATTGAATATGATTTAAAAATTGAAGACAATTTCAAGGCATAAAGACATAAAGTTTAAAGAGGATTTAAAAATGCAGGAGGTATATCTACGACATGTGAAGAAGGTCCACTATTGGTATCATGATCATCAACAAAAATAGAAGAAATGCCTCTAACACTCTTACTAGTGTTAGAGGAAGGATTTATGAGTGGAACACACACTCTAGGTGGGCTACGTGATTAAGCCTAGCCATGTATAGAAGATCCCCTCTCACTCTGACGACTTGTGTTTGGGGGCAATTTAGGAGATGCATCTTCATATTACATATACTACATATAGAATAATCCAACAAAAAAATGTTTACTAAACTATTACATATAATACATATAAAATAATCCAAGAAACAAATGTTGAACTCAAAGGAATATTGACATGAAAACCATTTTTAAACTCAAGTAGAATAATCTAGCCTAAAGTCCTAAAATTTAGAGTCCCTTTTTTGATAATTTATTAGCCAAATTATTTATTTCCATGTAAACACAATTGAAAGAGGTGATTAAAACTAACTTCACACTTTTTCCCATTGGTAAATAATGCATTTTATTCATAGAGAATAAATATGCGAATATATGTAAAAAAAAAAAAAATCTATTTGCAAAACTAATAAAATTTCATTCCAACCAAATAGTCCATAAGACAAGTTCTTATAATGTTTGACTTTGAAAAATGACATGTGCTAGGTGGAAGCACATGAAGACAATGTTTCTATAGGTTTTAACCTCGTACAGAAATTACTTGCATACGAATTCTAAAACACATAAAATAAGCAATGCTAGAGCATAACACATAAAATACATATACACAGAGATTTTCCCCTAGATCCCAAAACTAGGACTAGTAGCTTGATTTTCCATTATGTTCCTTTCAATGTTATAATACATCTTTATACATGTCGAAGCATCCAATACCATGGACTGAAAACCATCGCGTCCAAAAACATGTGCGAAAATCATGCACAAAACCATAGGTGGGTCCACCCAACCTAACATAGGGTCCAAAACCAAAATTTTCTGGGGTGTTGCCTCGGATCCCATAAAGTGGGATTACAGGTACGCCTCAAATTCCTTGTGACCACCCCGCCCGCTACACAATCTGCGTAATGAAGGGGGGCTCCCCCCCCTCTAACCCCCTGGTTAACTATGTGGGCTAGTCGTGGAAAGAATATAACACAACCCAACATTCTCCCACTTGTTGTTTTCTTTCCATAGGGGGCCACAACAGAGCTTAGTCATTTTTCCATCCCTGAAATGCCCATAGTCTCTCTACACCAAGATAACTTCTCAGAGCTCACAGAGTTTGTCAATGCATCTGTAGTATTCTTCAAAGTGTCCACCTTAAACAACAACACCTTTTTGTCTTCTATCATATCCCTCACAAAGTGATATTGAACATCAATGTGCTTTGTCTTTGAATGATATGTGGGGTTCTTTGCCAAGAAAAGTGCACTTTGGCTATCACAGTCTATCCTTATAGCTCCTTGTACTAACCTCATACCTGAACACATTCTTTGAAACCAAACTGCTTCCTTGCTTGCATGAGTGGCTGCCATGTATTCTACCTCTATAGTTGATAGTGCCACTACAGATTGTTTCTTACTCATCCAACTAGCTACACCTCGAAAAAGGTTAAACACATACCCACTTGTAGATCTTCTCTATTCCAGATCTCTAGCCAAGTTTGCATCAACAAAGCCACAAAAATTCAACATTCTATCTAATCTTGATCTTCTTTGGTAGCATAAACCATAATCACTAGTGCCACGCAAATACCTTAAAACCCACTTCACTGCTATCCAGTGCTCCATCCCTAGTTTTGACATAAGCCTACTCAATACTCCTAGTGCATGTGCAATGTTTGGTCTAGTACAGACCATTTCATACATTAGGCTACCGACTGCACTTGCATATGGAACACGAGAGATGTCCTCATCCTCTTCTTGTGTCTTGGGAATAGGAACCTTCACCGGTTTACTATCCTGCATGTTAAACATCTGCAGTATTGTCTCAACATACTTCCTCTAGTTCAACTAGAGCTTCCTCTTTTCCCTATCTCCTTTAATTTCCATGCCCAAAATATAGTTTGCAAGACCAAGATCTTTCATGTCGAATTTTGAGGACAACTGGGTCTTCAAATCCTGGATAATTTCTTTGTCATTTCCAACCAACAACATATCATCCACATACAAGACCAGATAAATAACACGTTCACCAAATAATTTAAAATACACACAGTGATTTGCTTTGCTTTTGGTGAAGCCAAGTCGCTGTATAAATGTATCAAATTTCTAATACCACGTACTTGGTGACTATTTTAACGCATACAGAGACTTCTTTAACTTTCATACCAGTTCTTTCTTACCCTTCACCACAAAGCCTTCAAGTTGCTTCATGTATATTTCCTCTTCCAGATCACTATGAAGAAATGTTGTCTTCACATCCATCTATTCCACCTGAAAGTCAAAAGTAGCAGCAACAGATAAAAGTAATCTAATAGAAGTTACCTTGGCAACAGGAGAAAAAATATCACCAAAATCAATTCTCGACACCTAGGAATAACCTTTTGCTACCAACCGAGCTTTACATTTCTCCACCTTTCCTTTTGTATTTTTCTTCTTCTTGAACACCTATTTACTGCCAATGGGTTTCCTTCCAGCTGGCAACTCCACTAGATCCCAAGACTCATTTTTGTGCAAAGATGCCATTTCATCAACCATGGCCTCTTTCCAGAGTTTGCCATCCTCTGAATCTACCGCTCCCTTCATAGTTTTGTGATCATCACCAGTAATAGATAAAGCAAAATTTGAACAGAAAGTAGATGGACTATACCTTTTTGGCTGCCTTCTTTCTCAAACTGATCTTCTCACACTCGGAGTTTATGGCCTTTCATTTTCTGATTCCTCCTCTGATGTAGAGTCTAATTCTTCCTCAAGCTCAAACTCTATCTTCTTAGTTTCCTTTGGTTGGACTTCATGTTTAATAGCATCTTTTACCTCTCTAAACACCACACCTCGATTGTGCACAACCTTCCGTGTGATTGGGTTCCAAAGCTTATAACCCTTTAAACCATCCTTATAACCAATAAAAATGCACTTTTTAGATTTACTATCCAACTTTTTTCATTTCTCCTTTGGAACATGTACATATGCATCACATCCAAATACCCTTAGATGTGAAAGAGAGGATTTATTACCAGTCCATACCTCTTGTGTAGTCTAATCCTCCAATGTTGATGAAGGTGACCTATTGACCAAGTAACTTGTAGTATCCACTGCCTCTGCCTAGAATTTTTGTCCTAACCCGACACCACTGAGCATGCTTCTTGCCATTTCCATCAACATCTTATTCATTCTTTCTACAACTCCATTTTGTTGAGGATATATGGAGTAGTCTTCTATCGTGCTATACCACACTTCTTATAGAATTCTTCAAATTCCTTGTTGTAAAACTCTCCACCATTATCTGTCCTTAGCACCTTTATCTTCTCCTCTGTTTGATTTTCCATGAGAGCCTTAAATTCTTTAAACTTGTCAAAGGCTTCAGATTTCTTCTTAAGGAAATATATCGATGTATTCCTTGAGAAGTCATCTATAAATGATTCATATTACACATACTTACCCAGTGATGGAACCTTCACAGGTCCAAACACATCATTGTGCACAAGTTCTAATATTTGTTTCGCCCTCTTACTACCAAAGGGGAAACTCACCCGATTCTGCTTCCCATATATGCAATTTTCACAGAAATCAAAATCTAGAGAGCTATTACTCATACCTTCTACCATACCTTTACCATGAAGTATTCGAAGGACCTTCTCTCCAATATGTCCAGCCTTTGATGCCACAACATGGTCTTCTCTCCAGAGACCACTAGATTGTCTGCTCCACTTTCAGGAATCACAAAAATGTTGCACCCATCAATAACAATGCTACTTTGTAGCTTGTACAAAGTTCCAATTTGAACTCCCCGCATCAATACAAGTGCTCCCCGAACCATTTTGTAGGTATCCTTCTTGAACACTGTTTTTACACCTGCGTCATCTAGCTTGCTTACAGAAATCAGATTTCTAGCTAATGCAGGAATATGCAGAACACCCAATATGTGTGTATATATACATATAAAAGTGTTCTAACCCTTCCAGCTTGCAACTTCAACTTTACTTTTCCATGACCAATGATTCTAGCCTTCCTATCATCCCCCAAGAAGACATCACCACCATCATTTCTCATACTCGCAGAACCACTCTCTATGGGGAGTGAAGTGAAAGGATGCACCTGAGTCAATCAACCATGCCTCATGATCTACATGTGTACTGAAGAAGCCAAGTACACATCCCCACCTTCATCTAAGGTGGTTTTTGACTCTGCAGAAGGAGCATCATCAGATCCCTTTCCTTTATCAGGAGCTTTAA
>APFE030159924.1:502-13929 GCA_000404065.3 Pinus taeda
GTATTATTTCCAACAATTGGTATCAGAGCAGGTCCTTTGGTAGAAGCTTGATCGCTTGAAGGAGATCCGTGGAACAATCGGAAAGAAGCTTAAAAAGAAAGCACCGAAGAAGAAGATGACATCTTAGAAGAACTATGACAGTGGGAGAATTGATTGGGGATTAGGCATAAGAAGCTCTTCAGATTCAGAATCAGATGAAGATGAACTATCAGGTATGAATTTGCTATCCTCCCAGCTATCTTTCCATATGGAAATGATGAAAGTGATAGCGAAACAACTGAACTTGCTCTTATGGGTGAACAAGAAAGATATCAAATAGAGGCAGAATTTAAAAAGCTGACAGACAAAATTAGAGATCAACAAGATCTATTGAACAAAAGGGAATCTGACTCCAAAGAAGAAGCTACCAAACTGAAAGCCAATCTAGAGTTATTCAAGGCCAAATATCTAAAGTTGCTAAAAGACCAACAAGAGGAAGACAGCAAGATAAGGAAGTTTTTTAGGGACAAAAATCAAAAGTTGCATGATGAAGTCACATCTCTAAGAAAAGAAGTCAATGAAAAGAACACAACAATCAAGAATCTCAAAGATAGATCCAGTGATTATGAAAGTCTTGAAGCTACGACCCTCTCACTAAAGGAAGAACTTGAAGAAGCCAAGAAGCAGAATAAAGATCTACTCCAAGGTATTGAAAAACAAGAAAACGAAGTTATCAGTGTAAAAGCACAACTGAAATGTGTCTCCAGAGTTCGTCAAATGCTGCAGGATGTGAATGAAGAACAAGAAAAGGAGATTTTCAATCTAAGACGTCAGTTAGAAGAAGAAATAAATGCTTAAGAGAACATGAAGAAGTTGTATCTTGAAAAGGAAGAGCAACATCAAGTTGAGGTAAATATCTTGAATGGTAAATTAGAAGAAAAGGATAAACTATTATGATTTCAAGATAGTACTAAAGTCTTGGATGATATTCTTAGTAGTCAAAGGTCTCCTGCTATCAAGACTAGTCTTGGTTTCCATGAATCTATTAAAGGTGAATCTAGCTCACAAGGAGAAGCAAGGAACTCTAAAGAGAAATCTAAAATGATCAACAAGGATATGAGAGATCAAACCCATCAACAATCAAGAAAAGAGATTCTTCAAAGAAAATCTTTTACTCCTAACTATGGAAGTAATAGTCGACCATTTACTCAGATGAATAATATTGAATGTTATGTATGTCATAATCTTGGACATGTTGCAGCTAGATGGAGAAGAAGAAGGGTTCAAGATCATCCTGCAGAAAGATCATCACATTCAAGGTACTTTAATGGATATTGTTTTGCTTGCAATATGTATGGTCACAAAGCTACTGATTGCTACAGGAGGAATATAAAACATGTAAGATGTTATGCATGTAACAAGTTTGGACATAGAGCAAAAGATTGTAGGAACAAAGTTCATGATAAGAATAAATCATCAACATGCTTGAAGGTATGGAAGAAGAAGGAAGTTCAGTCAGAAAGATGTGGCACAACACAGGAAACTTAGCATAGCACAGACATAACAAACTCAGGGGGAGCTAAAAGTGTTGATCTTCAGTGTCCTAAATCTCATATGCAAGTTTCATGAAGGGAAGTCACATATATACGCGAGTTATACACTGCAAAGTCGCGTATATGTCAGTCTGAAGAAAAGCAGTGGGGATAGGCTCAGAAAAGGGGTCTGATATGTTTCAGTCCATTATTTGCTCTATCAATCAATAGTTACAGTCTACTGAGGATGTGTGGAAATGTTTTGATACGTGTAAGAGGTTTAGAAGTATTTTGATCCTAACTTGATGATGATGATGATGATGATGATGTCTTGATACTTGTTGCTGATATATGCATGATCAGATCTAACAGTAAACAGATGGCACTTGTTGAAGGGAATCACATGCCTTTAACAAAGTATTGTTGGCATTATGGTTAATAGTCCTTGATGATGATACTTATATGGCTAAATGATATATCTTATGAGTTGTCTTGGTTGATGTTCAGAATCATACTTGTGGATTGATGGTGCATATATGATGCTTACATGATATGGAGAAGTACAAAGCTTGAATACACAACGTCATTACTTGATGATGAAGTCTCTCATATGTTGCTGACATTACATGCATAAAGATCATATAATACAGTTATGATGCAGGATTCCTATGGTACTTGGTGATCATGTGGATGAGGATTGTTGATGTTGATGATATAAAGAAGCCTTGACAAGTGATCTTGTGCTCAAGATACATAGTGCTGGATACATGCATGATTACTCAAAGTTGCATTGTTGGAGACATGAGATTGTTATATGATAGGTTGATTCTCACATATGTTGATTGGTGGTTATCAAATTAGGGATATTCCCGTATCATGTTACATGGATGGTCATGCAGATCTTGATGATGATGACTATGGTGTTTTTCACATATGATATAATGTGAATGATGTATGATGCTGAATTGATTTCTATATGCAGACATACCTTGGTACAGGACATTTGCAGGTTGTTGTACGCGAGTTTAATAAGTATTATCCATGTATATACGCTTGTTTCTATGGATACAGTCGCGTATATGGTGGTTTGAATGAAATCAGTGAGCCAGACTCAGGGTGAGAAGAGTCTGATATGGGGATGACAGAGAACATCTGGCACAACTTCAGGGGGAGCAGATAATCTTCTAATAATGCATTGTTGGCATTATCTTAGAAGCTATTGGTTCTAGTTCATAGCTGTTATTGATTTCAGTTAGATCAAGTACAGAAGGAGAACATAAGGAAATCTTGGTTGCTGATCTGAATGGTGATTGACAGTTGTTGCTGCTATCAGTTTTTGGTGACTTTCATAAGTATTGTTTTAAATGTGTCATCTCTATGTCATGTATCTTCTTCTTATATGGTGTCAAGGTCATGTAACGACCTATGTTGGTTTCCCCACTATGCCTGGGATGGATGATGTAGTGTTCTTTCTTTATCATGTGTAAACTTTTGATGTTGGGTAGATGAGTCAAGTCCCACTTAGATGGGAGATGGATGTATGTATGAGTATTTGGTGCTAGGAAGGTCTTGTATGATGTATAGAGTCATGTTCTTCTTATAGAACACCTTCTTGTAGACCTTGCTTATAGTCAAGGGGAGCATGAATAGCACTCTTCAGCAAAGCAAAGATTTCAGCAGGTATTCAGGAAGAGTATGGACAGATTAGTACACCTTGGCATATACAAAGGGGGAGCTTATTCAAAGACTTCAGCAGGTACTCATGGGGAGTATGAATAGTAGAATGCTTATTTTGGAAAGAGAATATCTTGGATTGCCCTTTGCCCTTGATGTCAAAGGGGGAGAGTGATTTGGTGTTGTTGCCATCAAGTCCAAAGGGGGAGATTGTTGGCATTATGATGCATGTGTTGTACTTGATGGAAACCCTCTCATAGAAGATCATCTCACTTACATATAACTAGATGAATATACAGAAGAGATATCAGATGTGACTAAATGCATGGGATGCAGGACAACTCAAAGGAATCCAATGTTAATTCTAAGTGTGACAAGTTAGCTTTGCCATCAAGTCCAAAGGGGGAGATTGTTGGCATTATGAGACAAGTGTTGTCCTTGATGGAAAATCACAAGATGACAGATTATAGTGCAGTAGGTCAGTAGCAAAGAATTGATGATCAGATTACAAAGAATGAAGAAAGCTAAGTATACACGCAGGTTCACTATATACCAAGTCGCGTACATAGGCAGGTTATACGCAGGTTCACTATGTACCAAGTCGCGTATATACGCAGGTTCGCTATATACCAAGTAGGGTATACACGCAGGTTATACTCGCAGGTTCTCTATATACAAAAATGCGTATACACGCGGGATTTCTGATCAAAAGTCGTGTATGCATATGCACATACTTTCATGCACGGAAAAGTGTGTATGTGTTGGAGAAATTACTTTTGGTCCATGGCAGTTAGTCCTTGGTATTTGAACCTATGATTTTGGACCATAGTATCTCGTCAGATGTGTTGATCCCTAGTATTGGGTCCATGGTATTGGTTTGTTATGGCTTTGGACCATGGTATTGTGAGAGGCCTAAGACTATAAAAGGAGAAGAAGATCATTAGGCAAGTGTATGGAGAAAGTCTTGAATATCTGATGAAGGATGAGATCCAGTATGGAGGTTATGGGTTGCTTGATCTAAGCTAAGGAGGATCTCACAAGTTGATGGAGAACAAGATCTAAGGATAGATCGGGATCAAATGGTTTGAAATGAACTATCTCTATATGATTGATTATGTTTATTCTAGATTTGTATACTGACGTAAGTAATGTTCTGAACTAGGTATAACTTAAGTTTGAAATCGTTGCAAGTCATGATTGAATATTTATAGATCTGTATGCGGGTTGGCTTTGGTAAAAGCGCGTATGTACACGGGTTTGGTTCGTCCAAGTAGCGTATACCATTTAAGCTATGATGTTGATGATACAGTTGGTTCTGAATAGTGTTGCAAAGTTCAAGGTTCTGCTCTGTGTTCTGGTGACTACTTTTGTTAACAGGGTTCAGTGATTCAGTATTGGTTGATTCAGAGATTGATAATGCTAGTGTTGATTGATTGTGTGCTTCAATGATATTGATGGGTCCAGTATGAAAATTGGATGAAACGTGGCCTTCAGATTATAGAGTTGTGCTTCAGTGTATCCAGTCTGAAAATTTATGAAACGTCGGGGTACCCTGGAGGAGAGAATATTTAGGCCGATGCCTACGTACTAGTATCTTAGCTAGTACAAGAACTATGGGGGTTTGTAGCTCCCTTCCGAAGAAGCTGGAGAACGAGAGAGGGTTGTAGCTCTCTACAGGTTGCAGCCTGCATACTGGTAAAGGACTGCACCAGTACATTGTAAAAGAAGTTTCTTATTAAAGGAAGATAGAAACAAATTGCAGCAGGTGGTTTTCACCCACATTAGGTTTCCACCTTATATCATGGTGTTCATGTGTGCTTCTTATGTGTGATGATCTGTTCTGTTTTACTTCTCATATGGTCAATGAAGTTCTGATGCATTAACTAAAGATCAACCTGTAATGGATTATCTGAATCATAAATAATCTGGATATACGCTCGTTGCTTTAGACACAGTCGCGTATACACGTGGGTTCACTTAACTAAAGAAGCGTATATGTATCTAAGTATGGAATAGAAAAAGTTTTACTAATTTAATAATACTGATTCACCCCCCCTCTCAGTATTATTTCCAACAAGTTTGAGTCTGTAACCATTGGAAGTATTAATAAACGGAGGTCTTACCATATTTTTGTGTATCTTTTCTTGTTTTATGCATTAAAGAATATTGGGTTTGAATTGCAAGTTTACTGTTTATTTACTACGTGAACTTATATGGATGTGCTGAATCACTAAATATAATATAAGTTCGTGCAGTAAATAAACATTAAACTTACAATTCACACCCAATATTATTTAATGCATAAAATAGGAAAAGATACATAGAAATATGGAAAAACCTCTCTTTATTAATACTTCCAATGGTTATAGACTCAAATTTCCCTACACACTTAGCTGCAAGGGTCCGTGCACTCAGCTGCAGACTACTAGGCCTCTGCACACTTAGTTGTAGAGCCTTTTCCTACTCTATGACCCAAAAGACACAACTCTACACTTTGAAATATTACTTCATTGATTTCTTTCTATCATTTTATCATGTTTTACACTTAGAGCCTCACTCTATTTATACAATCCCATGGTCCGCGGACCATGGGTATATTTCTCAAACCGAAACTACATTTACAAAAGTAAGGGCAAACAACCCTATGACTCTATTACAACTTCGTGCTCCACGCCTGCAATTCGTGGAGTCTTTACAATGGACTTAGTCAAAACTTGGGCTTTAAGCCCCAAAACTTGCCTTGGGTGGATCCCACGCCCAATAGCGAGGTCGCACTCGCCTATCTTTCCACCAAACGACATGGACATATTTTCTCTCGAGTGTGGCAGCTGACTAATCCTATGGATCAGCATGTTAGTGATGGGTATCATCTCTTCTAGCCACAGACACCCATTGTGCACCAAACAAAGTAGTTACTTGATCGCTACCATGGTTATGGGTGTGCGGTTGTAATGCAGTACCCACAACATGTTTAACAGACCTGCCTTATCCACCCCTTTTACACACTTTCTTGGCTCTAGCGTGGTCACACCAAAGTCTTTGTAGAAGACGCAGTACATGAGTTGGTCCATCTCTAAATAAGGAAAGCATTTTGTATTAGCCAAATCCCAGTCCTCCAATTTTAAAAAGGGGATGTACCCCAGACGTATTCCTTCAAAGATGATTTGGTCGGGTAGTAAGGGTGTATGAAGTGTGACCTTACTTTCATCAATATCGTTCAGAACCTTTGTCTTGAATCTACACAGAGGAATATACTCGGGTAGTTTAGAAATGGGGTCAGACCCCTCCACATCAGTGTCGTCTGCTCCCTCCATATCAATGTTGTCCATACCCACATGGAGTTCTTCAACATCAGTTTTAGGCTCTAGGTCGATCACCTTGCCCTTCTCCTACACGGTGGGCTTTCCCGTCTGTGGGTGATTTCTGGGTGATGCGCGCACTGGCTGTTAAGCTTTCTACTTATCCTTCTTTGATTTTGGACCTTACTTGGTCAGCATAGGCCTTGACCTAGGTGTCCTCAATGATTTAGGCACTTCTACTAGTACTTTGATGCTTTCAACCTCTGGGGCAGCTCCCTTAGCTACCATTACTACCTCTGGGCCAGTTCCTTCAGCTATCATTGCTTCTCCTACACTCATAGTTTCTGTGGGAGCCAACATAATGCTAGATAACAACTCCTGCATCTCCATTGGCAATTTCTCAAACACTGAACTCATTATCAGAGCTTAAAATATCTCATGGTTCATACGTGCCTGAGATCTTAATTCCTTAATTCTCAAAATGCCAAGTGTTTTTCGTTGGGTAGCCACCTGTAATTTATATGCATTTTTTAATTCAAATCCAACAATCCCCCCATAACTCATTCATAAATTCTAGATTAGTGGCAGATTTTCACAGATCTTTCCCTTAAATTTCGACTTAAATTCTACCCCCTCACTCCATTTGGCCATTTTCCCACTGTCATGTCATGAACAATGACCATAACAGTCACTTTTCGGTTGCCCTGTGTGGTTCATTCTTGGATAGCATAGCTCCCTGCACATTTCTACTGACACTGTGTTAGGGCCTAAATCTACCTCAGGTTGAGAAAGGCAGGTCTAGGGTAACATCAAACCATGCTTAACCTGGTAGCTAGCCCTACCAGGTCAGGAGAGGGCTCTCTCCTTGTCAATCTCAGTAAAATATAGTTAATGAGGCTTGATATGATTGATGTAAAGACTAATTTTAGGCTAGGTATATACTTAGAAGAGTTTGATTGAGTTTTATGTCGATTTGTTGGCTCAAATGTGAAAGGTAGATTTGGGTCTGGGGAATGGACTCAGTCTTGCAGAGGTTTGTAGGAAAATGCTTTAGTACTTTAAAGTGAGTGAGATTGAGAGTCTTAAGATTGGCGAGGAGTTGGAGAGGGCATGAGAGTCTTAGGAATCCTCTTCAAACAGTTTAAAACATGAAAAAATTAAACAAACCCTAGGTAGAGCACTGCAACATCAATGATTTCTACCTTTATCCTTGATTCATTTAGTTCAGTTGAAAAGAGAGAGATAATGGCATACATAAACACATTTAAACTTGAATTACAAAAAAAAAAACAATACCAAATCAACTTGCCACAAGAATCCGACAAAATGTTGCAGACCCTGGTCTATTCCTTTGCCAAACTGTAGAGATGAATGTACAATAATGCTCAAAGCATTCGCAAGAGTCCAACCTTGACAAATGACTAAAAAAGTACTAGATATAGGCAAAAAAAAACTCATGCTAGGCTTTAGGAGTGAAATTCATGAGTTTAGGAGCTGTTTCAACAAGATCTAAACTAGAAATGAAAAGTAGATAGTGGAACAGCTTGCCTCTAAAACCTAGGAAACTGATTCATTCAGTTCAAAAATACTTTTTTCTTATGTATCTACCTACATGAGTGAATTTTCAACATTTTTACATCAAATTCCATCAAGTTACATCAATTTACATTATGATTTTGACCATGAGAGAGAAAAAAGTCAGACTGGGAAAAAACTAGGCGAAAAACAGAGTTTTCTGGCAAAAATAACAATTTTCCATCCTCTGCATCACGGCACTTTCCTTATGCATAGCACCTTTTTGCAACTAATTTTGGAAGCCTTCCCGTGCACCCAATTTGCTTTGAGTGGGCTTGTTGGAAAGGTACATCTGCCTAATTTCTAGAACAAGTGAAATTTCTAAATTTGGTGTCCATTTGTCGCTCCAAAAGTGAGTTCTCCCAACACTTCTTCCTGTGTGGCCAAAAAGGGGCAGAAAGAGCATTTTTGAGGTGTTTTTGACCCTTTTGGAAGCTCAAAACTTGACAATAGTTTCTAGTAATTTCTGGAAATTCATAATTTTACATGAGGAATCCAAAAATGCATAGTTTTCCTCTAGAGGAGGTTCGTAGCAAAAGCGAGGGCCGAGTGGCGCTACGCACCAGGTAGAAAAACCTGTTTTTTCCCTCAAAAATTCAAAATTGACAAAAAGTGTGCCAAATTTCTTGAAATTTGGGCTGAGTGACCTACATCAAGTACTATGTTGGGCCAAGGAAGCTTCAGCCAAAATCTTGAGCTTATCTTGCTCTTTCTTTCTCCTCAAAGTTTTCCTCAACTTGGCCTTTAAGGTTCTTATCCCCGCTTTGCAAATCTTGTTTCTTGCCAAATAGTGATAGGCCATGTGCCTCAACATGTTTTTCACTTTTTTGGCCTTCTCTAGCAGCTTCTCCAAGTGCATGTTTGCCCTCTCTAGCCAAGATTCACGATCAGCTTCAATCTCTTGATCTAGTGGTGTCAATTTGATTTTCCTCCTCTTTCCTGCTTGCTAATTTTCTCTTATGTTTTCCAGCTCCATGATTGTCTGTTGGTCCTCCAACTGCTTGTTCCTTTGCTCAAGGTAGTTTATAATCCACTTGGCTCTTTCCAAGTTAAGAGATAAGTCATGAATGTCAGCTTCTTTTTCCTAGATGATCTCTTTGAGTTTTGAGCTTTGGGAGCCCAAATCAATGTCCTCATCCTGAATGAGAATGAGATCTCTCTCTTAACCTTTAGAAGGCCCTTCATCATTCACTAGTTGTTTACATTTGTCCTGTACCTACTTTTCTATTGAAGGAAATGAGACCCCTTTGACCCCGGGTGGAGATAATACTCATTTTGCTGCTGCAAATAGTCTCCTTGTGCCCTTTTGGTAAGTGACAAATACTAGCACATTGGTTGTTTGAGTCTCATGAAATTCTTGCTGGTGTGAAGGTCCTCCTGCCTCATGAAAAACTTATGGGGTTACTTGAGGACTTGCAAAAACCTCATGTGAAATGAAATCATCCCATGACACATTCACCAAGCTCAGTTGATGAAAAACCACAATCTTAATCAATGCAAAATGATAAATGTTGTTGTACTGTTGATGACGAGGTTTCCTTTGCATCGATGTGGTCATTTTCTCAATATTTCGGCACATGAAATAGGGGATGTTCATCATCCTCACTCTAGTGAAATGCATCAATAGTCTAATATGATAAGTGTACAAGCGAGAAAATCTGCCTTCATAGCTGAAGTATTTTATTATGAGCTTCATGAGTAGAGCATATGTGTCTTGTAGGTATCTGAAAGGGAAGACCCTACTGATTTGCTTTCGATAGCCAGCCTTGATATAAGGCTCATAATGTTCTTTGTCCACAAGTTGTCCTTTGTTCCACTGTTCACCCACATTAGGAATACTTGTTGCTTCAGCTATAGTTTCAGGTGTAAAAATGAAGGTAACACCTACTAAGTTCACCTGGCCATTATAAAGATGAAGGACAAATAATCTGGCAAGTTCATGGTGGTATTTCACTGTCCCCACCATCTCACAAAACTAGTAGCAAACTAATGTTTGAAACAAGCCACTACAAGAGGGAAAGCCAATAGCTCCGTAATGTTGGAAATAATACTGAGAGGGGGGGGGGGGGGTGAATCAGTATTATCAAGTCAATTATTTTATTTTTCAAACCCAGATCATATATGCTACTTTAGTTAGAGAAAACTGTGTATATATGCAACTGCAGATAAGGAAATCCGCGTATATCATGCAAACTTATAATTTAATTTATCTTATAGATGTTGATCATTAATCTATGTATCAGAATCAAATAAACAGTAACCAAAAATAGTGAAATAGAGCAGAAGACAATCACACACAAGAACACAAGATATAAGGTGGAAACCCAATGTGGGTGAAAACTGCCTGCTGAAATTTGTCTCTATCTTCCTTTATTTAGAAACTTCTTTTTACAATGTTTTTGTACTGGTGCAGTCCTTTACCAATACACAGGCTACTACCTATAGAGAGCTACAACCCTCTCTCGTTCTCCAGCTTTTCTTGGAAGGGATCTACAACCCCCTTAGCTCTTGTACTAGCTGGGATACTAGTATGCAGGCTACTACCTGCAGAAGGCTATAACCTTCTCTTTGCTTCCAAGGACGACGTTTCATAAATTTTCAGACTGGATCCATGAACATCAATCAATCATCAAACAATCTCCTTTTCACCAATTAACACTGAATCAAATAGACTATTCTCTGACAGCTGTACCCAGAACACAGTAATAGTAACCACACACCAAATTCTGAACCCAAAACACTGTAGCAATAAACAGAAGCAGCTAGAACACAATTTAAGAGACGTACGCTACTTTAATAACCAGAAACCTGCGTGCATATTCTTTTGTGTTTGGGCCAACTTGCGTATACGATGTTTTTAGTCACAGAACCAGCGTGTATATGTGCCTTCACTTCACTAAACCTGCGTACAGATCTATAAATGATAATTCACTCTTCCAATCATTAAGACATTAGTTAACCCAGATTACCAGATTTATAGATCAAGCATGCGCCACATATAACAGATCAAAAGCATTCAAAGACACTATTATTCAAGCCTTAAGATTTTGACCCTTCAATAGAACTTATCCTTCTCCTTGCACTCAAGTTCCTCCTTCATTCAGATCCAGATCTGCACCATAACCCAATCCCCAGTATTCCAAATATAGCACTTTCTTAGATATTCAATTCATTCAGATTATCCTTTTCCAAATGATCTCCTTCCTCTTTTATAGTCTTAGGCCTTTCACAATACCATGGTCCTAAACCATAACAAATCAATACCATGGACTCAATACTTGGGATCAACACTTCTGACAAGATACCATGGCCCAAAAACCATAGGTCCAAATACCAAGGACTAAATACCCTGGAACAAAAATAAGTTCTCCCACATGTACGCTTTTTCTTGTGTAAAAGTGCGTGAATATGCATACGCAACTTTGGAATGTCTAACCGGCGTGTATACGTGGCAAGGTGAACCTGCATATATATCTTTTTCTTCTTTCTGAGTGCCTGAACTGTGATCTGTCACCAGAGTGAGTTGCCATCAAGGACAACACCTGTGCCATAATTCCAACAATCTCCCCCTTTGGACTTGATAGCAACCCCAAGATCCTCAAAGTCATTCTCCCCCTTTTCATCAAGGGAAAAGGGTTGTGCTCCCCCTGAGTACATGCTAAAATCTCTGCTCTACTATGCTGACCAAGCTCCCCCTGACTTGTAGGCAAGATCTGCAAAAAGATGTTCTTCAAGAAGAACCATGACTTATACATCATAAAAACCTTCCTATCACCAACAGACTCTATACATACATCCATCACCCAACCAAGTGGGGATACACCAGAAATTTACATAAGACAATCAAGTACATTACATCATTCATCCTAGGCATAGTGGGGAAACCAAAATAGGCCGTTACATGAACTTGAGAATAAATGATATACATGACATAGAGACGAAATAGCAAGACTTATGAAAGTCGCTAATAACTGATATCAACAGCATCTGTCAATCACTCTACAGATCAGCAACCATGTTTTCCTTCTGTTCTCCTTCTGCAACTGATCCACCTGAACCCAAAACAGCTTGTGTACTCGAACCAAAATCTTCTAATGTAATGCCAAAAATGCATTATCAGAAGTTTATCTGCTCCCCCTAAACCTGTTCCAGATGGTCTCTATCAGACCCATATCAGACTCTCTTCAACCAAAGTCTGTCCCCACTGATTTCCTTCAAACCATCATATACGCTATTGTATTTGCATAAACCAGCATATGTACGTGGGTCCTCCTCATGCAACTCACGTACAACCATATTTCTCTGAAACAGATAGGTTTCAACAGCAAGATGATGCATCAACTACCCCCAGCTTCTGTTTGAGGTATTCAAATGTCTCCCTGGGTAGTGGTTTGGTGAAAATATCAGCAACTTGTTCCTTGGAGGGAACATATTCCAATTTGACCTTTTGTTCCAGCACTTGTTCCCGGAGAAAATGATACTTGATCGGTATGTGCTTAGTCTTTGAATGCATGATTGGGTTCTTTGAAATGTTGATTGCACTTGTATTATCACATAAGATGGAGATAGGTGGGGTACAAGTGATTTGAAAATACTGCAAAGTTTTCATCATCCAAAGGAGCTGTGTGCAACAAAATGCAGTAGCCACATATTCTGCTTCAGCTGTAGATAAAGAAATCGAACTCTATTTCTTGTTGAACCAGGATACTAATCTAGAACCCATAAAGAATGCACCACCACTAGTGCTTTTCCTGTCATCCACACTTCCAGCCCAATCTGCATTAGTATAAGCATAAAGAGTGAGACCTGTATCTCTAGGATTCCATAGGCCATAGTTTTGAGTTCCTTGAAGATACTTGAAAATTCTCTTTACTACCTGAAGATGAGTTTCCTTTGGATTTTCTTGAAATCTTCCAACCATTCCCACTCCATGCATGATGTCTGGTTGGGTACTTGTTAGATAGAGCAGACTTCCAATCATGGATCTGTAAGTTGGCTGATGCACTGCTGCTGATTCATCATTTGCACTGAGGCTGCATCCTGTAACCATAGGGGTACATACTGGTTTCGAATCTTCCATGCCATACTTCTTCAAAATCTGCTTCAGGTACTTGGTTTGAGATAAAAAGATACCACCTTCATTTTTTTGGATTTGTAATCCAAGAAAATATGTCAGTTCTCCAAGCAAGGACATTTCGAATTCTTTCTGCATTACCAAGGCAAAGTTCTGACCCATAGCTTCTTCATTGCTGCCAAAGATGATATCATCAACATACACAACAAGTATTAGCAATTTGTTATTTTCAATTTTTATATAAAGATTGCTATCTGCTGATCCTTTTGAGAAACCTTGTTGATGAAGATATTT
>APFE030159926.1:0-38478 GCA_000404065.3 Pinus taeda
TTGTTTGTATTATTTTGAGTATTTTTCAAGATTCCTTCATTATTTGCTTGTGTGTGTATTTTTTGAGTATTCTTGTTTGTGGATATTGTTTACTTGTATGTATATGAATGTGTTATTTATTGCATTTGTGTATGTATTATTTACTTGTATATGTGTATGAATCTATTCTTTGCTATACTTGTGTGTCTATTATTTACTTATATTCTTTATTATGTGTATGAATCTATTCTTTGCTATATTCATATGTGCAGTTTTTAGCTGTATTTTTATGAATAGTTGTTTGTATTATTTTGAGTGCTTTTCAAGATTCCTTGATTATTTGTTTGTGTGTATTTTTTGAGTATTCTTGTTTGTGGATATTGTTTACTTGTATGTATATGAATGTGTTATTTATTGTATTTGTGTATGCATTATTTACTTGTATATGTGTATGAATCTATTCTTTGCTATACTTGTGTGTCTATTTTTGAGTACTCTTGTTTGTGGATATTGTTTACTTGTATGTATATGAACGTGTTATTTATTGTATTTGTATATGTATTATTTACTTGTATATGTGTATGAATCTATTCTTTGCTATACTTGTGTGTCTATTTTTGAGTATTCTTGTTTGTGGATATTGTTTACTTGTATGTATATGAATGTGTTATTTATTGTATTTGTATATGTATTATTTACTTGTATATGTGTATGAATCTATTCTTTGCCATATTCATATGTGCAGTTTTTAGTTGTATTTATTGTATGTGTATAAAGGTATTCTTTATGTGTGTATTTCTTGAGTGTTAGAGTAGTGATTTAATTGCTTGTGTATATATAAATGTATTTTTATGAATAATTGTTTGTATTATTTTGAGTATTTTTCAAGATTCCTTCATTATTTGCTTGTGTGTGTATTTTTTGAGTATTCTTGTTTGTGGATATTGTTTACTTGTATGTATATGAATGTGTTATTTATTGCATTTGTGTATGTATTATTTACTTGTATATGTGTATGAATCTATTCTTTGCTATACTTGTGTGTCTATTATTTACTTATATTCTTTATTATGTGTATGAATCTATTCTTTGCTATATTCATATGTGCAGTTTTTAGCTGTATTTTTATGAATAGTTGTTTGTATTATTTTGAGTGTTTTTCAAGATTCCTTGATTATTTGTTTGTGTGTATTTTTTGAGTATTCTTGTTTGTGGATATTGTTTACTTGTATGTATATGAATGTGTTATTTATTGTATTTGTGTATGCATTATTTACTTGTATATGTGTATGAATCTATTCTTTGCTATACTTGTGTGTCTATTTTTGAGTACTCTTGTTTGTGGATATTGTTTACTTGTATGTATATGAATGTGTTATTTATTGTATTTGTATATGTATTATTTACTTGTATATGTGTATGAATCTATTCTTTGCTATACTTGTGTGTCTATTTTTGAGTATTCTTGTTTGTGGATATTGTTTACTTGTATGTATATGAATGTGTTATTTATTGTATTTGTATATGTATTATTTACTTGTATATGTGTATGAATCTATTCTTTGCCATATTCATATGTGCAGTTTTTAGTTGTATTTATTGTATGTGTATAAAGGTATTCTTTATGTGTGTATTTCTTGAGTGTTAGAGTAGTGATTTCATTGCTTGTGTATATATAAATGTATTTTTATGAATAATTGTTTGTATTATTTTGAGTATTTTTCAAGATTCCTTCATTATTTGCTTGTGTGTGTATTTTTTGAGTATTCTTGTTTGTGGATATTGTTTACTTGTATGTATATGAATGTGTTATTTATTGCATTTGTGTATGTATTATTTACTTGTATATGTGTATGAATCTATTCTTTGCTATACTTGTGTGTCTATTATTTACTTATATTCTTTATTATGTGTATGAATCTATTCTTTGCTATATTCATATGTGCAGTTTTTAGTTGTATTCATTGTATGTGTATAAATGTATTCTTTATGTGTGTATGATTCTATTATTTGTAACATTTGTATGTGTCTTGTTTACTTGTATTCTTTCTACGTATATGAATGTATTCCTTGTGTGTGTATGAATCTATTCTTTGTCACATTTGTATGTGTCTTGTTTACTTGTATTTTGTGTATGTGTATCAATGTATTCCTTATGTGTGTATGAATCTATTCTTTGCTACATTTGTATGTGTCTTTTTTACTTGTATTCTTTGTATGTGCATCAATGTAATCTATTCTTTGCTACATTTGTATGTGTGTGAAAATATTCTTTGTGTGTATGAATATATTCTTTGTGTGTATGAATATATTCTTTGCTAAATTTGTATGTGGCTTGTTTAATTGTATTATTTGTATGTGTGTGAAAGAATTCTTTGTGTGTATGAATCCATTCTTTGCAACAATTTTATGTGTCTGGTTTAATTGTATTCTTTGTATGTGTATGAATGTATTCTTTATGTGTATGAATCTATTCTTTGTTACAATTTGTATATGTCTTGTTTACTTGTATTCTTTGTATGTGTATCAATGTATTCTTTATGTGTGTATGAATCCATTCTTTGCAACATTTGTATATGTCTTGTTTACTTATATTCTTTGTATGTGTATCAATGTATTCTGTATGTGTGTATAAATCCATTCTTTGCAACATTTGTATCTGCCTTGTTTACTTGTATTCTTTGTATGTGTATCAATGTATTATTTATGTGTGTATGAATGCAACTTTGCAACATTTGTATGTGCCTTGTTTATTTGTATTCTTTGTATGTGTATCAATGTATTCTTTATGTGTGTATGAATCCATTCTTTGCAACATTTGTATGTGCCTTGTTTACTTGGATTCTTTGTATGTGTATCAATGTATTCTTTATGTGTGTATGAATCCATTCTTTGGAACGTTTGTATGTGCCTTGTTTACTTCTATTCTTTGTATGTATATGAATGTATTCTTTATATGTGTATGAATCCATTCTTTGCTACATTTGTATGTGTCTTGTTTACTTGTCTTCTTTGTATGTGTATCAATGTATTCTTTATGTGTGTATGCATCCATTCTTTGCAACATTTGTATTTGTCTTGTTTACTTGTATTCTTTGTATGTGTATCAATGTATTCTTTATGTGTGTATGAATCAATTCTTTCCTACATTTGTATGTGTTTTGTTTACTTGTATTCTTTGGATGTGTATCAATGTATTCTTTATGTGTGTATGAATCTATTCTTTGCTACACTTTTATGCGTCTTGTTTAAATGTATTCTTTTCATGCGTATCAACTTATTCTTTATGTGAGTATAAATCTATTATTTGCTACATTTGTATGTGTCTTGTTTAATTGTATTTTGTGTATGTGTATGAATGTATTCTTTATGTGGGTTTGAATCTTTGTGTGTTATATGTATATATGTATTATTTACTTGTAGATATATGAGTGTAATTTGTATGGATATATTTTTTTAAATATTTTTTTATATGATTATAAATATACTATCATTATTTGTATATATAAATACATTATTTAGAATATTAACTTACAAATATAATAGTTTAAATATTAACTTGTAAATACATTGGTTTAAATATTTATGAAAGTCTTTCTATTATTATTATTATTATTTTCGCTTTTTATTTTAAATTTTTATCCTTTTTCTATCATTTTTCTATCCATTTTTTACTATTTTGTTTTTTATTTTCATTTTTTATTAAAATTTAAAATATTGATAATATTAATCTATTATTTTAAAATAAAAAATAATATACATATTACAATAACACTAAAAAATACATAATAGAGGGTACAAGTCAATTAGTGATTGTCATGTTATAAAGTACTATGCAACTCACGAGACTCAAGGTTCAAATCCCAAAACAATACTATAGTATTTATAATAACATCAATATGTTATAATACATATTAAACAATTAGTTAATACTAAAATCAATACAATAAATAATTTTTATTCAAAAAAATTTATTAATTGCAATAATTTATAATTTTCTTTGTCATAATACTATAATTTAATAATATATGGAAAAAATAATTATATGGAAAAAATAATTATTTAAAATTTGTTAATGATAATCATTTTTTAAATATAATAAAGAAAATAAATACTTATTAATTTTAATATCATAATAATTAACTTATAAAATAAATGTAAGTATCAACATCATAATATTTATACTCAACCTTAATCACATGCAGAAAATAATGTTAATTCTGAAGTTCATAGTAAGTGTGATGTGTGTTAGCATGTCACCTTATGATTCAATGTGTAATGTTTTTGGGTATGTGCATGTTTGTGTACACCCTATGTTTGTTGTGTGCATGTATGCATGTGAGTGGTTGTGCCTTATTGGCAATGGATTGTGTGGGTGCACATGAGTGGTTAGTCCCATGCCAATAATGGACCGTTTTTGGGGTCATATAAGCTCTCACCTTCACCTGATTGACCATGTTAGTAGATATTTTATATCTCCAAACCAAGAAGAGCTTTCTATATAATACTTTTTAGTTTATTTAAAACAAAATATTAACTTCAAAACATTAAAATAGTTTTTGTAATAATATTTGTATTATCTTAAAAACATATCAATACACCAAATTAATAAAATTATAACACTATATCTATATATATATTATTCAATGGAAAATAATATTAGTAATGTATTTTTATATTTATAGAACACATTACATTGATTGAACATAATCATATTCATATATTTAAAATTTTATTTAACTAAAATTTTAATATTAATTAATTCCATAATCATTAAATATTAAAAAAACATTTTTCAAAATCAAATTTAAATTTAAAATTATAAATATTAATAACATATTATTTTATTTAAAACAAATTATATAAAATATTACTTAACATAAAATATTTGAAAATGTTTGAATAAACATATAAATAATTTTAAATAAGTAATACAAATATTTATTTGATTAAAATTTAAAATATACAAAATGTATATGTATATGATTGAGTGAGTAAGTGTGATTATCTTTAGGAAAGAGATAAGAATAAGCCATACATGTTGACTTCAAATATTAATTATAAATATTTTGATATGAGTAATCCAAAAATGCTAAAACAAAATTAATTTATATTTTATATCGTTTTAGAGTTAAACTTTTTGTTATATATATAGTTAGAATATTTATATTATCTTTAAAAGGATTAATATAAATAGTTAACCACTACTATTGATCTGTAATTTGATAAGCTAAACTATTAGACATAAAACAAAAAAGGAAATTTTACACTACAACTTATTTGTCCATATAGTTATGAAACTCAGTGTTAAAAAGTAAGATCTTTGCCAAACTTTCTAATTATCTCAAGAGAAAAAAGGTTAAATGTGATAAAGAGAATTAATCCCAACAAATTAGGGTTTAAAATGTATTTCCTACATTAAGAGAAGTAGGAAACTATTCTCCACTCATTTTAAAAAGTTTTAAATAAAATACCACATATAAACATTGGATGGAAAAGAACAACAAGGTGTCACACCTGAAAGGTTTGAATGACATCTATATAGAGTGATGCAAAATATTCTTGTAACATGGCCACCTAATGCCGTATTAGGGTTGTGGAGTGTAATTAGAATTCTCCTTCAAGGATTATTACAAAGGGAGGGTCAATGTCTTATTTCTCTCATAACTTTAAATCACATTTCTAATACCATTATCTCATCTTTGGCTCATCGAGAGCTTTCCCACAATATAAATTTCATCTCAATTTAATCTCCTAGCACAAAGTCCCGCTTCATTATTTATACAACCACATGGAAACTCCTAGCCATGTATCTCCCATGCATGGGTCCAAGTTTATTGGCTTCTTTCTATACTAGAGCCTTTCCATATTAGTGATTTCACAAGTTGTGCATTCTCCAAACCCTGAGAATTTTGATATGTCGATATACTAATGAATCAACCTAACAATATGTTAATATGCACTAAAATTTATAATACACTAAAACAATGTTAAATCCATTGAATGTTGGTATGGAAATACTCGAATATGGCTTATCAAAGATTCAACAAAAAGTTTATAACTACAAATCCTCACAAATCATTGATAATTCAATAGGCACGAGGCCGACTCAACACACCACCTCACAACTTTGTCACCCAATCATAGCTTGCCACATGGAAAAGGATGGATTTTTTGACACACGGCATGTTTTCCATGCAATCAGGTTATCAACGTAACAATGATTTCCAAGATGTAGTCCTGCCGAAATTTTAATATGTTGATATGTTTATATGATAGTTTGGCATGCCACATCAATCATGGATGACAAATTACCACCTAAAACATTAGATAAGACGACATTTCCTCTTCCATGTGTCACTCTTGATGTGTGCCACATGTCACTCATATTCGCAAGGTTGGCATGTCGAAAAGCCTAGATCTACATCACGCATGGCATCACCATGTCATCTAATCATGACATCACCCTTCAGTTCTCCTAGTACTTGATACTTTTGATAGTCTAATTTTTTGAGGTTCCAAATTTTTAGTACCATCACTTCATGATCCTTGTTAATAGATCAAATGCTTGTGATGACAATTATTTCTAGGGGAAATGCCAAACAAGGATTTTTCATAGTGATACACTTCCATTTCCTCAAGAGCCTCATATGCTAATATTGCAATTATCTCTCCTTATTACCATCTCTTGCTCCTCGCTCTCATAAGTCCATTTGATTAAGGTTAAGGATGGGGCTAGCCAAACCCCAAACCCCAAATTTCAAATACTCCACCATATCAATGGGGAATACCATCTTTAATTTTCAAAAGAGTTTCATTCTAAGGGGCTCAGTCCCAAAATTATCTTAATATCTCGAGTTACATGGGTCAAACCAAAAAATTTCCTGGCTTAAACTTGAGATCCCTTAGCCACTTAAGTTCTTCCTTAGGATTTCCTTTAGCTTAAGATTTATTTGGTGAACTCTTCCACAATAAACATTAGATGTTCTTTCCTTTTGAATCTCTCCTTCCTCATGAGGGCTTCTACTCTTGCTTTTTGGTTTCATCATTAACAAAACCTTCGAATCCTCACAAGAAGCAGAAGGTTGCTTTGGCCTATCTAGGGCATCCTAACCTTTTTTATTCCAAATCACATGGAACAATGATTTAACCAAAATATTAATAATAAATAGGACCACCAACCTATCAGTCCCCCTTTGGAAACATGCCATACATCACAAAACTTCATAGATGATTACAAATAGGCATGTAAACATATCACAGTCAAGCAAATCCAAGGATAACCTATCAATTTATAAACATAAAACAAATAATGATCTCATTTAACATATATGAAAGGATCCCACTTCACACAACATTCATATAATGCATTTCAACATTCAGGAACACTGATCATGCATCATGCATATTCATTAAAACCGTAGAAATATCAAACTACCATTGAACACATACAAAATGAAGCCAAAATAATATTTAAATATTAAGTATTGAGAAAAAATTTCAATTAATTGACAAGAAAGGAACACACTTATCTATTCCTCTTAAAATTGTTGGAAATTGAATAAGGGATGACCACTCTCCACCGAATCAAACTACACTACAAATTTCTTACAACTAGCCACTCCCCAACCATATCTAATGTCTAATGGATGATTCACATAGTTTATAACGACAAAGATTTAGTTCAATGTATAGAGTATGAAGGAAACATTCCTTGATTGGCTCGGAAACTGGGATGCCATCGTGCAAGAAATAAGTTTATGTTGATCAAACAACAAGTATGGACACTAAGAGACTTCACAACATAGAAGGAAATTCCTTCCCACTTTCTATAATCCCTAATACTATCCTTGTTCTAATCTTCTTCACATGCATAAACCCAACTAAATAGTTTAGTTATTTTCAGTTTACTGGATTCATGAATAGGAATCTCTCTTTGTTATCCTCATCTAACACATTTCAAGATTGGACTTTGTGGTGCCACTTCCAATCTCAGGTTTACAAGTATATGGTGTACAATCATTTTGTATTTACAAAAATTCAAGTCTGTTTTATTTGTCTGATATCTCTAGTCACTATAATACTCCAAACTCAAAAACTTGGAATTAAAAAACGAGCTTCCTTCTCAACAACTACTTAATACATGAGAGGTTCCTCAACCTAAAGAATCAACAAGGAATTTGTTATAAGGTGCATAGCCCATGTTTGGGTAGTTCAGTACCTCTTCTCCCCATTCCTTGCATAGTTTATTAGTTGGTAGTTCAACAAGAACATCAAGGGTCATGAACATTAATTTCGAGGAATATAGGAAACATTCATATCCCTCATATAATAATATTTCTAATCAATTTATTCTTGTCCAAAGATTCAACTTTAGCAATTTATAAGTATATTAGTAAAATATTTACATTAAATAATTGGGAAAGCCATCCATATTGGCTCTCCAAAATTTTCATCTTTCAATTATATTACAGAAAATTGGAATTAGAAAACATGATGTTACATTCCCATCCTCCTTAAAGAAAAATTATCCTCAATGTTCTACTATCTATAAAAACAAACTTATACAAAAAACAAAAATGGGCATGCCTTATACATGACCTATACTTCCCATGTTGCTTCACTTGGTCCAAAGTGCTTCCATTGCACCTCGACTTACATGGAGTGTGGTCATCGTCTTTGCTGAGTATCCACTATGGTTTTGGATATAATTCTCCCTTAGATTTCACCTATATCAAAGTCCAATCAATAATATGGTTAACATCATATATAGATATATATATATAGTAAAGATACATAAAACAAATCATGTCCGTTCTCTTCAATATATGAAATGGTTCACACAGTATCTTGGTGTTAGGTTGGCACACAATCCCACTCTAAAGTAACTTTTTTGTTTTCCTTGGTTTGGAGATACACATGATATCCTATTCAAAATTCCATATGTGCTCTATTTTGGTCTACATAACTCTTATGTTGCTCTTGTGTGACCTTCAATATTTTCCTTATGCTAGCAACTTCCTATTCCATTTTATTTAACATATCTAGCCTAAGTGTGACTCTATCTAGTAGATAACCCTAGTTGATTGGGATATTGCACTTCCCACCATATAGAGCTTCAAAAGGGCTCATATTTAACAATCCTTCATAACCAATATTATAAACAAATTCCACCAAAGGAAGAAAATCTTCCCAACTCTTAAGTTTATGTGTAACATACATATTGAGTATGTTTTCTGATATTATATTTACTCTTTCTAATTTTCCATAAGTCTGAGGGTGATGGGATGTGTTGAATGTTGATAGGGTTTCAAATATTGTAAATAAAGAATTCCAAAAATTGAGGTAAATTTGGCATATCAATTACACATGATCTTCTTAGGCATGTCATACAATATGAAAATTTTCTTCATAAAAATATGTGAAATATCAATTTCCTTATAGGAATACTTTATAAGCGAGTTGTCCTACTTACATTACCCACTACAACCATGATCACACCATGTTGCTTGGTGGTTCTTTGTAATCCACTGATGAAGTCCATTGATATCACTTCCCACTTCCATTCTAGAAGTGGTATTGAATTTAACCATCCTATTACATACTTGCATTATAATTTAACTTGTTGGAATTCTTAACAATATTTTCAGCAATATCTTTCTTCATCCTTGGCCAACAACATATTTTTTGGTATCTTTTATCATCTTTTGGTATCCTAGGTGATTTGCGTGTGGTCTTGTGTGAAACTCATCCAAGTCAGCCACATTTAGTATGTACCACCTACCTTTATATTGTAATAGTGCATCTCTAGGTACCTGGAAATTTTCTCCCATTCAACCCTTGGGCTCTTGCTATGAGAATTTACTTACATGGTGAAAATGCTCATCTTCCTATGTCATCTCTTTGATTCTTTCCTTAATGTCTATCTCACATGTACTCATGGTTTCCATGTATATCACTTGCATACCTTTATTGAGTGCATTAGCCACTTGATTCTCTTCACTTTTGATGTGTTTGATGTCTAAATAAAACTTTCAAATAACTTCCATCCACCTTACTTTCCTAGAATTCGTTTGTGCTTGGTCAAAAAAATACCCCAATGTTAGCAGGAAAAATTACTTTGTGACTAACTGAGGATTCGACTAAGGGTGAAAGCAAAAAGCCCATGTAGTCTAGCACTTCACCGACATTTTCACTCCTTCAAGAAGAAGAAGAGTCTCACCCGAGGCAAGCCAGAACCATGGAAGGATAAAGGGGATTTATATCTGATTAATTATGTGACTTGCGCACCATTAATTCTTGACCATTCATGGTGTATATATTCAACAAGAATTTAAACATATGCAGGAAATTTTAAAAGGGGCCCATAAATTACACCACTAAGTGCATGAATTCTCATCTTCCTTATATTATTAATCAATAGAGAACAATTTCATTACATTCATCAGCATTACATCTTATGGAAATTACAGACTTGTGTGCAATATGAAAATCCACAGGCAATACTTTAAAAAAACATTATAATCCCATATCTTAGAAACTAAATAACTCTAGATGCTCAGCATAGTCTATTCTCCTTGCTCGATCTGAACTTTACGGAACTGCCAAAACTTGTTTCTCATTGCCTTATGCATTATTTTATAGCCATGCTCGCTTGCTTTGATACCTTGCTCACTTGATCCATGGCTTTTCAATACCTAAGGCCATCATTTTGGTTTCCTATTAGCTGTATCAAAATCAGCTCATAGTTCTTTGGCATGCTTCCTTATTTTCCATTGTGCAAATTCCAAGCCATCTTACTGCCATTTTGGTTTTTCAATGTTTTGTTTCCGAATTTTCATCCAAAATGCCCTTCGCAACTATTATTCCTTAAAAAAAAAAAAAAACAAAGGACCCAATATCCCCTACCACTTCTTATTGATTCACACTCGAGTCAATGTATTGCTACTATTTCTTATGAATCTATTACAAGTTCGCTTCCACTAGCTTTAGCCATGATACCTTCAAACTTATGAATGTGGAAAAAGAGGAGTGACATGAGTCCATAAGTGTGGAAACCTTAGTTGAGAAGTCAATAATGGTCTTCTCACTGAGGTCATTGGGTTGTGACTTAATCAATTCCTGAATCTATTGATCAGAAAATGTGGACAGTCTGCTCAAAGTCATAAAATCATTTTTAGCTTTTAGTCAAAGGCAACGGAAGACCCACTTGGTGACTTGGGATGCATCTTCCAATTGATTAATTTGGGCATCAAGTACATCTTCCTAGCAAAGTAGCTTCTTCTTAGCTTCCAGCTCGGAGGTCACTAACACTTGCTGATATAAATTTTGAGAATTCTCGCACAAGGAATCAATGGCTACATTCTTCTTTGCGACAACACAACCAACATCGGAGGTCTAGAGAAACATGCTTTGGGATTCTCACATGACTTGGGGTAGAGTATCATGAAGATAAGTAGAAATATGTAGTTTCTCACTAAGTTGAGTGTGATAGATAGTGGAAGGATTAGATAAAGACTATTTCATATTAGCAACAATATTATGAAGCTCTTCAGGTTTGGACACAAGCTATTGGCACACCACTTCAATCATAATGCAACATTCAGCAAGGGAACAAGCATAAAAATATTCAAGTTGTTCAGTGGCCTATGGAGGAAGCGTTGGCCATAGAGATTGTGGTTGAGAATGAACCTCACTAACTTGGATCTCTAATTGTTGGGCATAGACCAACTTTGTCTAAGTTTTGGGTCAAAGACTTCGCATTTTAAGGAGAAAAGTGTGTAGAGGTGGTGAATTTCTATTCATCACAAAGTGTTTAGGGGCTTTGGGGTGGGCCAAAAGTCCCTTATTTTGTAATGGGTTTTGGGTATTAGTCCATTTTTTTGTCAGATCTATGGTTTCTGGACCGTTGTCAAATAGAGAATAGGAGAAGATATCTAAGCATAGATTGTTCGTATTCTTTATCTTGAGTCTCTATTTTTCGTGGAAGGCTTTGCAACTGAGTGCACAGAGACCTTGAAGAGTCTACAGATGAGTGCACAGACCACCTACAGTTGGGTGCATAGATCAAGGAAGAGCATGTATTGAAGATCCTTGTTAATAAAAAACAATTTTGGCGCAGTATTGTGCATCTTTTTGTTTTCATTCTCCTTTTTTATTGATATCATTATGCATGATTTGTACTGAATTATGTGAAAGAGTACAAGTTATTTCATGTTATGTCGATGCATTAAATAACAATCTACGTATTTAATCATCGACACAAATTTATTCATGTACATGAAGTTGTAGGTAGATATAAGACATAAGTGAACACACAGATGCCACAACGCACCTATCCCTCTAGGTGTAGAAACATGGTTCTGCAACCTCCCATAACCACTTTGGGTGAGACTGTGATCTACTTGCAGGTCGTTGCTGAAAGAGCGAGTGGTTGAGGGCTTTTTTGGTGAACAATACATTTTGAACCTATGTCAAGCCCCCTTAAACTAACAAATGGTTCCACTGTTGGGACCAGGATCTTCTTAAGGAATATGATCTGGCAACCATCAGAGAAATAAATCCAGGAGTGGGTTGAAAAGAAGGAAAGAGAATTTGTGGAGAAAAAGAACAAAAACCCTCGATTATCAACTGAAGACTAGTTACAGAAGAAGTATATCTTTGAAGACCAATACGAAATCTTCTTTGTTTCATTCCACATTGAATTGTACGAGTGGGTATCTAAGTTGATCGAGCATAAGACTTGTTTCAAGAACGACGAGCCTAAGGAGTGGAATCCTGAATTGATAAGATGACTTAATAACGTCAATAATAGTATCTCAAGGGTTGTTAATTTCCGAATCGATAACATTTTGGGAGGATTTATCACTAAGTTCGTGATAGATGCTACCATGTCTTATAACGAAGCTAAATGAAGATTTTTCAAAGGACCACAAGGTAAGTTCTTAAGATATTTTAATATATGTATTAAGATGTTATTGCATGAAAATGGGATTTTTTGAATGCAGTAAGATTAATGTTTGGACGAAGAGGAAATAAGCCTGAGCCAATGTCTCATTATGGGAATTTTGAGGTGTAAAATGGGCCTCCTAAGAAAATGCAAAACCTAAATAAACTTTATAAGAACCAATAGAATTTAAGTTGATGATGTCAATGATGGGAGATGATTCACCATTTTTCGAGTAAAAAACTAAAAGGAATAAAAAATAATAAAATAATAAAACTACTTTTCAACTCGTATTTTCAACTTATCTCCCTAAAGTTTTACCCAAATTTTGAGTGGGAGTAATCGTTGGATGAAAAATTTAATTCCTCATCCAAGGAGTACCCATGTTGCATACTTTTGATGGACCCCGCTACATGAAAAATGAGAAATGCATGAAAAAACGTGATTGCAATCATGTTTTTCATGTATTTCTAATTTTTCATGTAGTATGGTCCATTGAAAGTATGCAACATCAGTACTCCTTAGATGAGGAATCAAATTCTACATCTAATGAGTGTTTCCTCTCAAAATTTGAGTAAACCCATAGGGAGATAAGTTGAAAATATGAGTTCAAAAAATAGTTTTTTCTTCTTTCCCTCTAAAATTTGATGTAGCCTAATATTATTTTATTATCTACACTATTATTTTCTAATTTACTTAGGGGGCCCATTTTAGAACTCAAAATTCCCCTAATGACACGAAGTAAAAAACGATACAGAACATATCCAAATAATTTCATTAAGACTGAATATAGCCCCTTGCTAGGAGGATCTGAGAGTGAAGAAGAAAGAAGTAACCCTACAACCCCATGACATTCCCCTACTCATCCTGAATATGTGTCAAGGTTCGGATTTGTGAAGAATCAGGGTTTCTTTGGGATTCTCCCATCCATCCATCCCCCTTACAACCCATCCCCCTCCCCATAATTCCCATACACCCCACCCCTCCCCTTCCACCTAACCCCCTGAGAAGGAAAATCATCTATGACATTAAGTTGCCTATTTTTGAAGGACTGGGATCAGAGGATCCTCATCAATTATGGTTTGTAGCTAATTCAATATGGACATCAAGGGATATTACTAGTGATGATTTAAAGAAGGTACAACTCATCAAAATGTTGCAAGAAAGAGCGCTAACCTAGTATGAAATACTCTGTGACTAGCCTGACTACTTCGTTGGATAAAATTAAGAAATAATTGGTATCATAATTCAAGAATCTGAAATCAAAATCATAGTGCATCATAAAGCTAAAAGAAATCAAACAGATAATGACTGAATCTGTGTGGGAGTTGGATCTGTGATTCAAGGTGTTGATGGGTCAAGTAAGCTTTAATATACCCCCAAAACATCATAAAGAATGGTTCATAGCCACATTACTACCACATATTAGGTTACCTTTGATGCAAAAAAAAGATCATGACTCAAGTTAAAGTATTGGAGATTGTGATGAAGCTGGAAACTTCGCCAATTAGAGATACTCATGCAGGAGTACTATAGATATAGAGTCAGCTAGCCAATTTGACCTTGGAATTGTAGGACCTCAAGAAAGTTAAAGAGCCCAGATGAAAACTATGGTGTACAAAATGCAAAGTAGAGGGTCATTATAAGGATCAATGCCCTGTGTTTAGAGATTATTTGGCAAGTGGAGCGCCTAATCTAGTAAACCCGGGTTTGTGCCGTGAGATTTGTTGAACGAGAGGTCAAGATCGCTCTAAATATTTCTACCTATTACTGAAGTATGTATAGACCCCGAAGGAGTTGTTTTGTAACTTTTGTAGATCCATAGGCCATGATGAGAAAAATTTTCAAAGTTGTGACCTAATGATGGAATGCACTGGTAATGCTTAGATACTGCAAGCTGAGGGACATACACATGAGGATCCAAACTATCACAATGGTTAAGGAGGATTTCAAGGACGAGGATGAGAAGCTGATCAAGGATGTGACTTAATTATCTACTATAACTATGGATAGGTAGGACACCTCGCAAAACCCTACAAAAACCTATTGTAACTGTAAGTCTTTTGATGATGTGATAGAATAATTCCCCATCCTTATTGCAAAGATGCACGAGAAAAGAAACCAACAACCTATAGAAAATATCCAAATGATGACCCCAGAGCCAAGGGAGGATCGACCACGCATCGACATTGTTACAAGAAGCAGAGCTACAACTGGAAATCTTAAATCCAATGGGAAGAAGAAAGTTGAAACTACATGGGTAAGAAAAACTACTAAAAAAGCTTCTACACTTGATATCCTGAAGGAAAAGAAAGTATTCAAGGAGGCAAGGTGAATCTTTATGGATGATGGGGCTTTGATCTCTATCGTGCTAATGACTCATAAGGATAACTGCAAAATAGTATCGGTTGTGGCACAAGATGTGGATCTGAATATTTTGAAGTCTTTTCTACACACTTGCATGAAGCTGTTGAGAAATCAGAAGGTCGTAGAGGGATTGAAGGAATTGATAGACTCTTGTGCTCCTAAAGAGATACCGTAGAGTGAGATGCATGCAACGAATAATCTACACAAACACAATAAGTAGACTTGAAAGGAAATGAGGCTTACATCGCAGATTGGGCAATACGACATGGATAAAGTTATCTTGGATCTAGGATCTGATGCCAATGTCTTGCCGAAGAAAACTTGGGAATTTATGGGTAAGATAAAGATGAAATTGTCAACTATCCAGCTGAAGTTGGATAATCAACAAAATATTTTCCCTCTAGGAAGATTGTCAAGTATCACAGTAGATATTGATGGAGTGCACACTAACACTGAATTTGAAGTGATTGAGATTATGGATGACAGTAATCCCTACCCTGCGTTGTTTGGATTGGATTGGGAATTTGATAACATGGCTATAATTAACTTGAGAAAAGGAAAATGATATTTGAAAGCAATAATATGATATTTATTTCCATTAGATCAATCAGAGAGAGTGAGATATACTGAACCTATCAGAGAAGAGTAAAATGTAGATGAAATTGACAACAATTATCAGATTATATCAAAAGAAGAAGAATGGATTAACCCTACTACCCATGGAAAGATGAATTGGGAATAAGATAGCTCCTGCACTTCATATTCAGAAGAGGAGTTGGAAAACTAGCAGAACAGGTTGCATGAAGTGTCTAGAAGGCGATGTGCAAGGATCACTAAAGTAGTGTGTTGTATGACAACTAAGTTACATGATTTACCTTTGTATGATGGTTTTACGTGATGTAAATAATTTATTTAGAGATTATGAAATACAGGTATCTGAATGTCAAACATTGTTAGTTATGGATCAAGCAATGAGGGCTACTCTACTAGATGGTGGGGCACTCATAAGAAGAATATTGGAGATTGGAAGAAATGTAGAAGGTTGATGTGGGTAAGATTTGGTCAAGTAGAAACAAAGCTCATAGACAAGTATGATGACCACCGAGAGACCACATACATCTCTGTATAGCACTTTGGGGAGAAATTCCATGAGAAGAATGGGTGCATGGCTTCATCCATACGTTGGAGACAATTCCTCAAAATTGGTCTTTGGAAACCGAGCTTCGACTTGGTACTGCTAGCTAGTCAGAAATGGTTGATGGATATATAATGACATTCAGATTTGAAGATGACCGCCCACATATAGATGCAACTCTAAATATAGTTAAGAAGAATATTTTTGAGAATGAAGTTCCAGTTATTTGGCAACCTGATTGGGCTACGTAGATAGGTAGAGTAATGGAATGTTATAATCTCACTGACAAAGAGGATTAATATCCTCGCAATATTGACATCAAAGAATTAGATATAACAAAGCCATTGAAGATGAAGAAGGTGAATATAAGGGTAGAGGCTAAACCAAGGTATGTGACAATAGGAGATTACTGGGATGAAGACACAGTTAGCAAGATAACATATCTGTTGCATGAATACCAGGATTTGTTCCCAACAAAGTTTTTAGATATGAACGGCATATCAGGATATTTGGGAATTATGAAGATTCATCTGAAACCTGATGTGAATCTTGTCTAGTAGAGACCTTATAGAATAAATCTAAAATACAAGGAGAAGGTGAAAGAAGAGTTACAAAAGATGTTAACAGCTAGGGTAATTGAACATATAAAAGAGTCTGAATGGGAAAGTCCCATGGTGGTTCAGGAAAAGGAGGTAAAAGCGGAAATCAGAATTTGTGTTGATTTAAGGAAATTGAATTATCCATGCCTGCATGACCGCCTTACACCATTTACAGATGAAGTATTAAACAATGTAGGAGGATAGGGGGCCTATTCTTTCACATATGGATTTTCAAGATACCATCATATCATAATTGCACCAGAAGATAGATATAAAAAGACTTTTGTGATAGAGTGGCAATCTTATCAGGACATGGTAATGCCTTTTGGATTAAAGAATGCACCTGCTACATTTTCCAGAGTTTTAATTTCAGCCTTCAAAGAATATATACACAATTTTCTAGAAGTAGACTTCGACGATTGGATAGTATTTGGTCTATTAAAGAAGAATGTGGAAAGATTAAGGTTGATGTTGAATACGTGTAGACAGTCTCAGATCTCATTGAACTTAAATAAGTGCATTTTTTTGAACCAATTGGTATACTGTTGGGACATGTAGTTTGTAAACAAGGATTAATGGTGGATCCCACAAAGATCACATTTATTGTGAACATGCCAGCACCAAAAACAGTGAGATAGCTACGCAAAACACTGGGACACACTAGCTACTACAAAGAGTTTATAAAGGGGTATGCATAGATAACTAAGCCAATAGAGAAATTGCTTAACTAAGATGTGACTTTTCAATGGAGAGAAGAGTTCCATAAGAGCTTGGACGTGCAAAAAGAGAAGATGGTAACTATACCAATTCCAGTTTCCCCAAACTGGAAGGAATTCCATTTACATGTTGATGCATCTTGCATATCATTGAGTGTAGTGTTAGCGTAACCAAGAGCAAGGGAAATTGATCATCCCATAGCATTTGCAAGAAGGAAACTGTCCAACATGGAACATAACTATAGCACAATGAAAATAGAGGGATTAGCTATGGTGTATGAATTACAAAACTCCAGGCACTACTTGTTGGGGGTGCATTACAAAATGTTCACTAATCACTCCATGCTAGAATATATGGTGAATAAGCATGTTTTAGGAGGAAATATCTATCGATGGTTTTCAGGAGTATGACTTTGAAGTTATAGTGAAGCTAGGGAAATTGAATGATGGACTTGATCATCTATCAAGAATAAAGATAGGAGAAGAACCCACAAATATCGATGATAACCTGCCCAAAGCACAGTTATTTGCAATTAAAGTCACATATGATCACTTCATGGATATTATTTAGTTTCTGGCCACAAGAATGGAACCAGTGGAGTACACTATGAAGCAAATGGAGTGAGTGGTTTGAGCAGCTGATTTATCATTGATTGTTGGACATTTGTACAAAATGGGACCGAATGAAGTGCTACATAGATATGTCCCTAAACATGACCGAGAAAGTATTTTGATAGAAACTCATGGAGAAGTCATAGGTGGGCACTATGCAGGAAAAGCCATTGCATAGAAAATCTTGAAAGCTGGGCTATGGTGGCCCACAATACATAAGGATGCAAAATAATTATATCAAGCATGTGATGTATGTCAAATAGAAATAAATCCATCTAGAAGAGACAAGATGTCGTTAGTACCACACGTAACTTTGTAGGCTTTCAATAAATGGGCTATTGACTTCATTAGACCTATCAGTCCGCCAAGAAAGAACACTGGTGTGAGGTATATAATCACCGCAGCTGATTATTTGACAAGATGGGTTGAGGTACAACTAGTGAAGGATTACAAATGCAATGTGAACAGAGATGTTTTGGATTTAAGAATTCCAATGGTGTTGTGGCAATATAGAACAACATGCAATAAATTGATAGGGAAAACAACATTTAGGTTGTTATATGGACAAGAGACAATTATGCCTATCGAATACATTGTGTTCGGTTTGAGAATTGCAGTTGTCATAGACATCGTATACCTTGACATTATGAAGGAAAGAATGTTTTCGATACTATCTCTAGAAGAAGACAGGTTCATAGCATGGTTTCGTTAAAAAGTATAGAAAGCAAGGGAGAAATCTTGGCATGACAAGCATATCAAGAAGAATACATTTGGGAAAGGAGATCTTGTATTATTATATGAAAGAAAAATCGTGAAGTTCCGAGGAAAGTGGTCATGAGACTATAAACAAGTCTACATAAAGGGACTTCGTTGAAGGAATATTACTGCGTGATACACATGAATATGGTGAAGTCTAAATGAACTACGACAAATAAAAATTAACTACACCATAAGGAAAGGTTCATCGAAGTTGGCTCAAAATATGACTGTTAGAAGGCCCACAGTTTCCATCTATCGAGGTGGATGTTTGTGAAGTAGCGAGGTATGCTTCCCTTCGGTTTACTAAGGAGTCGACACGCACAACAGTAATTAGAATTTTATTTATGGTGATGGAAAATTTACACATGGTGGTGAATCAACATCCAAGGTTGTCACCTTGTTTATATGAGTAGTATTATCACATTGCAGACTTCAAAGAAGACTTCCACAGAACCCATGTGAAGGCATGAAGGACCCAACTACGACATGGCACCCATTTCCATACTTAGTAACTAAACATGATTTTATCATTGTAGTACAACAATGGCTAGAAGAATGGATAACTCCACCCAATGAAGCAATTGGAATAGAGAAGGGTACCTAGCAGGATGGAGGTACAAGTGAAAATGATGCAAAGATAGAAACAGAAGAAACACAAATGAGTACGAGGAACCCCTCACTAATGCGGGAGTATCAGAGGATTCACCTTTTATACTTAGAAGGACATACACAACAACTGTGGTAGACAAGAGGAAAAAGCATAAAGCAAATAAGTCCAAGGGTGCAGAAGCACTTGTCTTCATTGATAAGGACATCGACGAGATCAGAGAGAAGGTCCAGAAAATCACAGTGGAGACCTGGGATAAAATTGATGATCGATATAAAATGATCTTCTAAAATCAGAAAAATTTGGATATTCATATTTATGAGTTTGCTCTCTTAGAGTCTCGTTTAAAAAGAAAGCTTGTTAAACAACTCTTTATGCCTTTGATCTATGGGAAGAATGTTATAACAATGGCTGGTGATATTCGTGAGTGTTTTGGTTCATTGTTCAATATGAGGGAATCCTACAACATTGCTCGCCTTTGCCGTGACTTTTGGGTAGAGAAATATCCTGATATAGTTAATTTAATGCGGCTAATTAACCTCATTGGGTGGTTCTGTGCATTGTCGGATAAACCAGTGAAGTATAGCATACCGTTATTTACCACCGTACAAGATTATATGCGTAGTGAGCCTGTTCAAATTATGGTATATGATAGGCAATTACATAATAAACGTCGGGTGACTCTCAGAGTGCCTACGCACTGAGGTACAGTAGGGCATCGTAGAACTAAATGTGTTGCCACAAGTATAAAGACATCTATAATAAATAACTCGGCCAATGCAAGTAGAGAAAAGAATAGAAACATAATTCAAAGTTAGAATTTTGCAGGTGCCAGTTGGGGCACTATTACACAACATTTTGTCATTGTCCCTATACTCCCCAAATACAATCCCAGAGGACCTCTACAGTGTACCCAAAATTATTTCCCATCATGAAGAAACTCCCAATATGTCCCTCTTCATGAGTAGAATAATTACCCTTTCCATCATTTCCCAAGAATCTTCCTTCTACCCGCATTTACAGGACCGGCGCTATTGACCAGTTTTCTCCTTGCACTGATCTAAAGACATTAAAACTAACCCTAGCGTCAAACGGATCGACTGAGCCCTTTTCCAGTCGCACTGATCCTCTTTTAGAAGTTTTTTTAAATAAGGAGTCGAAGCTTCCATGTCTAGAATCTCCATAACAGAAGTTTGGTAGATGGTTGGGCCAGATAGAGCTGAGGAAATCAGTTTGGGCTCCTTTCCCCTATTAGGATGGAACAACCTCAAGAGATAAGACCTTCTCCCATGATGAGAGGAACCATCTCCCATCCATCCAAGCTATATAAGCCTCTCTTTTTCCCAAGCAAAAGCTATTTGCAATTTTGGAGCAAGTGTGAATAACCAGCAAGTCCTTTATAGCTTATAGCTTTCTAGTGTGTGTTTGAGGGAGAATAGTGTGATTTTGGTTTGGTTTGAGACTAAAGGGAAATAGGCCTTAATCTTCCATTTGTTGGGGATATCCATGAAGTGGTAGCGGAAGTGTGGAAACCCGTATATGTCGAAGGAGACCAACAACGTCAAGGCAGTAGTCGTAATATATTTCTAATTTATATAAATGCAACTATTGATTGATTTCCTACATGAAGTGTCATTTTACATCTTTATGGCTTAATGTTACTTGACCTATTAAGTAGGTTGAATACAATTTTGTATGTTATCACTTTTGTTGTTGTTTTTGTTTACCTGTTTCAGGTATTCGAAGGAAGGAAACATAAGATAGCTGGAGTGAGGAAGCAGGATCATCACCAAGCAGAATAGTGTTCTAAGAGGTAGAACCTCTAAATTGATTCTAGCTTAAGGACATTTTCCATATATTGTTTGTTTGTGGCTAGACCCGCTCTCTCGGGCTAGAGGAAGTGTTTGTGTCTGCACTGAGAATTTACCTGCACCACAAATTGGCGACTCCAATGGGGAGCCAATCCTTCTGTTTGATTGATTTTCATCTTTTGGTTTTGTGTGAAATTTTCTAGTATCACCGTTTCCCTTTAGTATTCTTTTCTTTGGCCAGTTTACTACTCCGAGACTAAAATTTACAATGGCAAGTCTAGTTTTAGCCTTTGAAGTTTTCTATTTTTTTCCTTGAATCCTCGATTAACACATTTACTTTCCTCATAGCCACGCCGATTACCGTGAGTTTATCTAAAACAGATGCACTGACCCCCTTCTAGTGCTTGTTATTAGTTAGGAAATTGTGCTGATTCCTATAGGTGAAGTTCTTTTTTATTTTTTCCTTGAATCCCTCGATCAACGCTAGTTGTAGCCTGGCTAGTCACACCGACCAAGCCTATCAGCGCTAGTTTTAGTCTAGCCAGTCATGCTAATTTTGTCCATCAGTACTAGTTGTCAGATAGGAAGTAGTGTTGGTCTCTGAGTTAAGAAAAAAACAGAATTTCTCCCATTCCAGTGCTAGTGCGTCTTTACCCTCAGACTCTTCTTCTGCCCAAAAGTGACTAGAATGCTTTGTTTACTAGTTTTTAATTGATCGATTGGTTTGAAGTTTCATTGCTTGATATTATAAGTTTTTGGATGGTTTCTGACCCTAGGGAATCTAGGCCAATCATCGTTCGTTTCTTTGTTTACTCACTATGTCAGGTTTCTGATTTGCTACATCATTTAATCCATATTTTAGTCGCAACATCTTCATTGCTCCAATTCTATTGAATGAGTGAAAGAGTCTCATTTTTTCTCTTATTTTGAGTGCCTATTTTCTCATTCATATCATAGATTACATTGCTTGGTTTGTCGATTGAAGAATTTATGTGTTTGGTTTGTTCGATTCAGGGAAGAAGTTGCTTTTAGTTTCATTTATCATGCTTTGGATTTTATTGATGCTTGTTTGTTCAGAATTGTGAAAGCTTTCATTCAAGTGCTTTATGTGGAAGATTCATTTTTCATTTTATGAAAAGAAGAACAACATTCTAGTTTACTTGAGTGAAAATATTGCATTAGTACCGAAATTGAGAAGCTAGAATTGCATCATCATAAGCATTGGAAATGAAATGAAACTTTTTTTTGTTGTTATAGGAAGATTCAATGCATTTAGGAGATTTGTTAGAGAAATATTTCATTCGTCTATTGTTGCATTGATTTTGTGTTCCCTATCTCTCAATTATTGTTAAATTTCATCCAAGACAAAGATCCCTTTTCTCATCTAGCTACATGTAGCATTTTTGTTAGGTGACAGCAGTAGGGACTTGTAATTGAAACCTAATTCAAGACCAACCATTAAAATTTAATGAATTAGCCTAAGGAAGTATTGAAACTTAACACTCACACTTAGTGGTCTAGGCTAGAGATTTGTTCTGACATCTTTAAACCTAGCAGTTGTTGTTCGCTTTGGCATTAGATAGTGCTTGTACAAACTTGTGCTCGACATACCATCGCGTATATAAAGGAAGACACTTATAGGTTTAAATCCTTTATCCATAGGAAGCTGAGTTTTCCACCTTGTAAACGTGATACACCAAACATAAAATTCGGGGAGATTGTCTGCCCGTACTTCTCAATTCACCAAGAGGTATTCTACAGTTCATAGTTACCTAATCCTTTTTCCTAGATCATCCAAAGTAGTCATTTTTGGTCTTCTTGACTCTTTGAATTTGAAATATCATCGAGCACATTTCCTTTTGAGCGCATTAAATATTAAAGTGACTAAAGTCATCTTTCATCCTTTTCTCGACTCTTAAAACATGAAAAGGCAAAGTTTTGTTTCAGTGTCTTAAAATTAACTACCCACTAAAGAAGATGGAGCCGATTTTGATAAGGTCAAACAAATAACCAAGGCAACGACCCCAAGTATTGTAAAACCATGGATCAAGCAAGCGAGGGACTGGAGACTAGATTAAGCGAGTGCGACTATAGAAGAAGACAAAAGGCAGTGAGAAACAAGTTAGATGATGCCACAAAGTTTAGATCATATTGCAAGCTTAGACAATGTTTTATAGTTTAGATTGCATTGCAAAGTCTTGATTTTTTTGTAATTATTGGAACCTAAGTTGTATGAGAAAAAGACTTCTTACGGGCAGATTTGAACATGTAATGAACTGTTTTGATACTTATTTTGAATTTTAATAAATGTGCACAAACTTGTAATGTGCTGCAAGATGCAATGGAGAGAGGGTATTGTAATTGGTCTCTGATGTTTTAATAATAAAAGAAGAATGATAGTTCTACTACATGTTTATGTATTTTTCACCCCCGTTAAAATTATTTGCATATAGTTACTTTCTATTAAATGTATAAGTTAAATAACTGCGGATGATTGTATAAATGGTTGTGCAAGCTGTTTAGATAGATAAATCCAGATCCCTTAGATATTTTTATGGTTGTGCCTCACCTAAGGTGAGATGCACCTTTGATTCAAGGGAGTGAAAATGCTGACGAAGTGCTAGACTATGCAAAAACCTTTGTTGGTAACCTAGGTTGAGCCTAGGGTCAAAATTCAATTAAAATTTTCCACCAACAAATAATATTAGAAAATATTACAATAATCATTTTCATACATTTATGAATATTAAAATATTTAATAAATATGTATGTAGACCTTCATAAAGGTTAGCAGAAAAATTGTTATGATGGGGAAATTCTATTTGCACACAATCAAGAGGGTATCATACACCAATTTCATTTCGATATTGGTTGTGACATTAAAGTTAAACTATTATTATTATTATTATTATTATTATTATTAAAAAATTAATAATTATATTTATTATTTATTGTGTATTTTAGATTTATAAATATGTTGATATGATATTGTATAATTTGAATCTTAATAAATAGTAATATTATTATAAATAATGGAAATATTTTATAATTAAATGATAAATTAGAATAACATACATAATAAAATATTATATCACATTGTGATGTGTGAAAAGAAATGGATTATCAAGGTTTGGTTGAGTAAAATATTAAGGAAAAGTTAGCAAAACTTAATATGAGCAGGTGTAGTGTTGGGGGATATACTAAGAAAAAATCACACTGAGGGTGAGGGAGAAGGTAGGGGGAGATGTTAGGGAAACTTAATATGAGGGGACTGTGTGGGTGGTGGCAAATGTTAGGGAAAATGTAATATGGGGTGAATATGGGGTTGTAGGTGATATTAGAGAAAATTCATAATGAGGTTGAATATGAGGGGATATATTAAGAAAATCTTAATATTAGGAGGCTATGGGGGGAAGGGAAGATATTGAAGAAAATGTATTAATTTTTCCCTAATATATACTCCAACCTCCTACAATTTTCTCTAAAATATCCCTTCAACTCCACACCTTTATTAAGAAAATAATATCTCCCCTAACCTTCACTTAATAGGTTTTCCTTAATATGTCTCTCTCTCAACTCATATTATGTTTTCCCCAACATCTTCCCTCAACTTCACTCTTCTAATTAATACCCACCACCACTTTCAACCTTATTACGAGGGTAATAGTTTTTCCTTCATATATTTGTTACCGGGAATAGTGTCCGCTCAGATGCTGCTATTCCCACTAAGACTGGTAGCTATCTTTAGAAACAAACAAGTAAAGTCTACTTTCATTTTCCTTTATGAAAATAGATAAGAGTGGAACAAAGGAGACCAACCGTAGTCTTGCGCTTGATTTCCTTGTTTGATTCCTCTCCTTCCTAATAGAGCTTTGCCACTTCTTCTTTGTCTGCCCATCTTCAAAGAACACCTGTGGAATCACAACAACATACTACTATCGAAGAACAAAGATATATATTCATAAATAACAAAGGACCAGATATGTGTTAACCATACAAATGCATATATAAGTAAACATACAAGAATATGGAGGAAAGCTTGAATAGCTTTATTAAGATCAAAATTAGCAAGAGGATTACAACCATATGTTTTGACCCAGCATCATCCTCTAGCAAGAAATCCCTTCTTCACCTCAAGTAAAGCTTAGATCACCCAACACTATGAAGTTACACCAGAAAGCCAACAACACTTCTCTACAAAATACAAGATTCAAGCCTCTCGATCTTTATGATGAGGGATCATATATAGATGATTGTAGGGACGTGAGTCATCTTCTGGGGTCTTAATTAGTGTCCTCTCTCTGATAGTTCCTGATTCCACTTGGAGAATGATGATCTCTTACTCATCCCTGGTCGAAAATAGAGAGGCAAGTGTCATAGGGGAAGCTTCTGGAAGATTCCATGATCTTCCACCTCGCATTTTGTCCTTTCCATTTGTCCATTCCCAACCATCACACCCTACAGAGGAGCAATTTAGTATGCATCACACCTTTTACACTAGGAAGGTGATATGCATCGCACCCTCTGCAATGGGCTTTCAATATGGTCCAGTTTTGACCATTTATGAGCAGTTTTCAGTGGAGAACTTCTGGGAGATGATGTAATCAGCTGACCTTGTTCCTTTAGGTAGTGAAGCAACACTTTTAGGGACTTAGGAGCCCTCAGTTTATGGACATTTATGATTGGGGTTGAAGTGCCAAAAAATGTCTATAACAGTGGCACAACTTCAGTCGAAGTTGTTGTCGAACTACTAGGTTGATTAGTAGCCTTATTGCTCGACAGTTGTGGATTCCTGTAATCTTTATTCCTTGTCAATATGAAAGCATCATTTTGCTGCTTCGAAATAGACAACATTAGCACTTGGGATTGGGAAGCATTATCGCTAGCAACCAAATTGGTTCCTGGGTTTGGAAATGGATCAGTCAATACTGCTGAATTTTTTTAATTTTTAAAGAATTTCTTAATCTCAGCTTTATGTGGACAATCTCTTGCGATGATCCTCATTGCATATCTGACACCCCGAAGGAGGTTTCCTTTGGCCATAAGGGTTTGAAGAAGATTTTTCAGGAGATGACTCCTGCTATTTTTTCTTCTTCCCTCTCTTTTTCTTCTTGCCTCCTGGTTGCTTGGGTTCTTTGCCTTTGTCAGTCGACATGGCATTTACTTCCGAGGCGAGAAGTTCTTCATTTGCATTTTGACTTGAAACCGTACGGGCCTTCTTTAACATAGCATTTATGGTTTTCGTGCTGGTCATACCTATCACACCACCGCCGGCATGAGAGTATTTGTTTGATTTAGGAGGGGGAGGAACATAAAATTCCAGTCTAGGGGAATCAGGGATTTTAACGTAGAGCATGCCAGACTAAGTATAGATCAAGTCTAGATATTATGCACGAGCAATAACTTGCTCTTCAGTGATGACTCCTCCCTTTGCCACATCTTCTCTAATAGAAGATAATAATGACTCAATAAACCATTCAACCAATAACTGATCAGGGACATATGTTTTTACCATTCTACGACGACGTCGCTACCCATGAATATGATCAGATATGTGAGTGGTCGTCATTTGTTTGAAATTGGTAAGAAGTGCTTTTCCCGTTTCGTACTTTATGGGTAACTGAAATTGGGTTAAAAAGGTTGTGGCTAGGGTAATGAAGTTATCAAACGAAGCTCTAGGCAATTCAATATACCATTTTACCACCGGACTAGTTAACGTTCACTGAAAAAGGCGAAGCCTGATCGAATCATTGTTGAGAGTGTTTGATGAACACCACAGATGAAAGGTCATCACATGATTTGACGGGTCCTCACCTAGATTTCCATTAAATTTAGGAATATATGACGGAAGTTTATGAGGAATCGTAGGCCACTAAGGGGCGTAAGCAATTGGATCATTCGTCAGCCAATTTAGGTCTAGTAATTCTAGAGTTGCTACAAAGGGAAACAATTGATTCAAGTTAGGTGAAGCATAACCAGAATAAGATGGAATCACCTAAGCAATGGGCATTTTCATACCAACATAATGTATTTGATGCTGGTAACTTTGATAAGGTTGTTGGGAATAACCATTATAGTATGGTTGTTGATAACCGCTTTGGAAATACAGTTGCCCATTACTTACAAAGACTTGTTGCTCAGGTCCCTGATGTGATTACTGGAATTGTAGTTGTTGATATTGAACCAGCCATGGTTGTTGGATCATTTGCTGTTGTCCAATACTGGATGATTGACAAAGATGAGGAGTCATAGTACTTGTTTGAGCCTGAGTCGCTCCAGATAAGGAGGCACTAACCTGAGGTTGTTATTGAATCGCTGAGATGAGAGGTTGTTGTATTGCAACCTGAGAAACTTGGGGTTGACATACAACAGGTAGCACTTGTACTTGCAATGCAGTCACCATAGTAGGTATAGTGGGAATATTCGACACAGGGTGGAATGGTTGCATTGAATATACAACCCTTGGCTACTGAGGTAGTATTGGTACCCAACTGTTGGATGTAAGTCCAGTTTGACCTGAACTTTGTTGTAAACTCCCATATGGTTGTTCTCCAGGAGGGAACAATGAAAAGGCATACTGCCCCCCATATGGTGGTAATCTAGTACTTAAAGTGTAGATTGGCCTTTGAAGACACATTGGATCAATTTTTCGAGTTTCAACATAAGAAATACCAGATGAGAATCCAGATGAAGAAATAGTAACTGACCATGTCATTTAAATAGTCCCTGATTGGACTTCGGCTTGTTGTTGATAACTTGTCAGGATAGATGGTACACCAGCGAACATTGTTAGAGTAGCAGCAGGAGGTTCTGCTGCTACTGTGTCAGATGACACAGTCCTGGATGTGGACGGTTGTTCAGACATATCTAGTCTATCCAAAAGATTTCCTAGCGATTCTATATTTACTTGCGATGAAGGGAGACTAACATCTAAGAACAACAAGGGAACAACGACGTTATTCTGATTAAAATAAATTTTATGACACTTTGACACAACTTGTTTTTTCAATTTTTAAGAGTCGAGAGAAAACAAAAGATGACTCTAGTCACCTTCGACTTTTAATGAGCCTGAAGTGACAAGTGCTCAGATGGATGTTTTCCTTTAAGGAATCTGAAAAAGGAATGAAAGAGACTACTCTGGAAATCTAGACTGAGGGATTACCAAACCAATCACAAAACTACAGAATACTTTTTACGATACGACAATCAATCTTCCTGAATGTTGTGTTTAGTGCATTGTGATCGATAGGGTGGCAGACACAACTTCCTAAGGATAAAGGATATAGCCTATTGTGCTCTCCCAATATATACTCGACAGTACATGGGAGCACAAGTCCGTACTAGCACTTGTCGTCTCAAAGAGGAGGAATCACCCAACCAAAAATGAAAGTGATAGTTACCAAGCTTTACGAAGATGGAATACGTCTCTAGCCTAGACTTCTAAATGTTGTGCATTAGGTTCCAAAGAATTTTTATGTTCATTGAATTTATTTTATAGTTGATCTTGCTTAAGAAATTTTCCTTTCAAGTTCACCGCGTGATGTAGATATACAATTCCTAAAATGCAATCTAAGATGAAAAATAATTGTTTAATCTTCTTTTTTCAATGAAAATCCTAGCTACTAAGGAAAGAGAAATGAGATTCTTTCAACATAGAGCATAGACCACACAATAGATGCACTATCCTAAATCAAACCAACAAGTAGTCTAAATGCAAATGCACATGCATGTATTTGTTTTTAGCTTTCTTAATGTGTGAATGACAAGAAGAATGCTAAGTACAAATATGAATTATCTTTTCAAAGCGACAGTACTAACAATTTTTCTTCAAAATACGAAAGGAAGATAATGACGAAACTTTGTGATTTTGAATTGAAAACTACTTTCAACACTTGAAAAACCACTAATTCAAATCAAATATAAGAGTAGTAATATAATCGACCATCAAGAACAATAGGATTCTCTTCTATGACTGCAAACGACACTTGCGACACTTCCAAATCAAGAAATGACAGTTTGATTATGCTACTTCTTTGTAAAAGAGAACTGTAAATGGCGCACAATACATAAAAAATATTCACAGTTCTTTGCAAGATGGAGGTGGAATGATGGAAAGGAAGGGGCTTTCCATAGTGATATATTGATCACAGACAGCAAAACTCCTGAACAAAGTTGAAGAGAGTGAACAAAAAACCAAAATCTAGAAGCAAAAGAGGTCTTGTCTGATCAGCGCACCTATAACACAGGGAAAGTGCGATGCAGCACACCTACTGCACACGCGAGGTGCGATGCATCCAGATTCCCAAGAGGAGAAGGTGCAATGGTCTAGGGACGAGACTTCAACTTGGTTCTTGGTCACAGTTTGCAGCTCAGTTTAGGGATTTAGGCCGAGCCAGTGATGTTCAGTAAATATAAATCACAGGGGTTGATCTAATGAGGTTACTATAGCCACCACCAGGTCAATTATAATGTTTGCAAATCGATTGTTCAGTTTATAAACAAAACCTAGAGATAGACTGTAGCAGCATTGATCTACTTTGCACTTGCATAGCAAATGCAATTCGAAGGCTAGCTGGCTTGACTTCAAGCTTCGTATGTAAGTTTATAAAACAAACAAATATAGACAAGAAAACAATCTATAGGTTCCCTAGTGGAGTCGCCATTTTGTTATTGGGAAATCTAGTGTCCACTTGGAGCTACTAGTCCCACTAAGATGGGTAGCTATCTTAAAAGCAAACAAACCAAAACTACCTTGGATTTCCTTTATGAGAAGTAGATAAGAGGGGAACAAAGGACACCAAACTCAGTCTTGCGCTTGGTTCCTTGCTTGGTTCCTCTCCCTTCTAATAAAGCTTTGCCACTCCTTCTTCGTTTACCCAGCTTCAAAGAGTACATATTGAATCAAAGCAACATAATACTATTGAAGAACAAAGATCTACAATCATAAAAAATATAGGAGCAAATATATATTGACCACACAAATGCATATATCATCAAACATACAAGAATGTGGAGGAAAACTTGAATAGCTTTATTAATATCAAGAATAGCAAAGAGGATTACACCCCATTGTTTTGACCCAGCATCATCCTCTCAGCATGAATGCCCTTCTTCACGTCATGAAAAGCTTAGATCACCCAACACTATGATATTGCACCAGGAAACCAACAACACTTCCTTACAAGATACAAGATTCCAGCCTCTGGATCTCTGTGATGAGGGATCCATATATAGATGATTGTAGGGGGGTGAGTCAGCTTCTCGAATTTTGATTAGTGTCCTCTCTCTGATAGTTCTTGATTCCACTTTGAGATTGATGATCTCTTACTCATCCCTGGGTGAATTCAGAGAGGCAAGTGTCACAGGAGAAGTTTCTGGAAGATTCCATGATCATGCACCTTGCAAACTGTCTCTACCATTTGCCTACTCTCACTCATTTCACCCTATAGAAGGGATTTCTACTATGCATCACACTTTTTACACTGAGCAGGTGAGATGCATTGCACCCTTTGCACTGGGCAGTCTGTATGGTCTAGTTTTGACCAGTTCTGAGCAAGTTTCCATGGAGAACTTCTGGGAGATAATGTAATCAGCTAACCTTGTTCCTTTAGGGTGTAAAGAAACACTTTTAGGGACTTAGGAGCCCTTGGTTTATGGACATGTATGACTGGGGTTGTAGTGCCCAAAAATATCTATAACAGTTGCCCCCTAAAGCATGAGGTCATTAATCTTTTGATGTTGGGTGAAATGATTTATCATGAGGATCTGAAGTTTTTTCAAGCTGGAAGGCGACCTGTAATAAGATACAATACAATACATTATCTTCATAATATTTTTCATGATATAGCTGAGGCGAGCATTCCCATGCTTAGCTTTATAAATTCATTTTCATGTACATAGGACAGACAACCGTCTATGTAGCAGACTGATGATTCAGATGGAGTCATCATCCTTTGATTCAGATGATCATCTATTCAGCAATGATGCACATTTGATGTCTTTATATTCCTTAATATATCGTAGCTCAGATGGATGAAACTAGATCCGGGGTCTTCAAACTCGTTCAATCTTCACTCACAGTACAAGTTGATCCATGTGAAAGATGTTCTGGAGTCAAACATGGAAAGACATCACCTGATTACCAGCCAATGATGTAAGCTATTAACAGGTGCAAGAGGAATCACCAATAATGATGATGACCCTCAAGGTACAAGAGTACAATTCATGTGGTGTAAAAATGGACTTGGCATCGAACACCACATAAAATATTTCGGTCTAAGGCCGTTGATGTAAACCTCTTGCCGGAAGTGAGAAACTTGCCATTGAGGCATGCAAGCTTCAAATACTGAAAGGGTTGTTCCTAGGTTGACTTCTTGGATAATGAGCTGATGTCGACAAGAAGTGACCCATCGTAGGAGGGCCTTAATGAATCCCACATCTATGACACGGAATGGAGTAAATTATTTTGGAGGTGAAAACAATCTAATGATACAGGGTTCAAGGTGGCAGTCATGAAAGAATGGAGCGTGAATGTATTGCAGCGGATGAGACACAGGTGAATTATCTGAGTGACTTCTCTTGAACATACCAATGACACTGAAATGGATTGGTAGCGTTAACCCCAAAGATGGATGGTATGATGGGCCAATGGTGATATGACCGGTGAACAGAATAACCCAACCTGACTCGAACATGGAGTGAAAGTGTCATGTTCAAGAGCGACTTGCTACCAATAAAGTTTCTTCAAGTTTTCTTCCCAATTTTCCCCAGTCATTGCTGACCAGTACCTCTTTATTTTTATCGAGCTTAAGGAGGATAACATATGCTTGTTCTATAATTCGCCCTTTGGGCGAACCCGTCGCTATGTTATAACGAGCTTAGCGATAGTGAAACTCATCCTCATCCATTTGGAAAAGTTTGTCACTATTGATTTTAATGAGTTTAATGACAATGATAACTCGGTCCTTTTTCAATTTTAGAGAGTCTGAAATGTGACGGAAAGGAAACTCCAATAATCATTTTTCTTCATATAATCCCTTAAGTCTAAAAAAGTATAAAATAATATGAAAGGGATGAATTTTCGATAGTTTTAACGAGCCGAACAAGACAAGTGCTCGATCTTTTTGTGTAATAATCCCTCAGGTCCAAAAAGATTAAAATCTAGAGGAGGGATAGCACTTCCAGTAGTTTTAACGAGCTCGAGAGGCCAATCGCTTGGAAATATTTTCATTTTTTACGAGTCAGGTGAAAAGAGCTTAAAGGAGACTGGTTTTTTGAGGAACGAGTGATAATTTCAGGTAGCGGTTGATTCTGGGTAAGGTTTGGAATTTTCCAAACACGATAGTGTCACAAGGATGGCTAACAAGATCACTCATCGCAGATGTTCCTCAAAAGGGTAAACAATCAAACGGAGGCATACGATCGGCTAAAACAGAGTGGAGGTGATGATGAGAACACGACTAAGTCTCAAAAGCTAACTATAATGCATTCACAATGGTTCTTTACCAGATATTGGTTCATTTGTTAATGAGCTTAGACTTTGGGGGAAACGTTTTCTCATTGCTTAGGTTTAATTTTTAACGAGCTTGAACTTCGCGTAAAATTTCTCATGGCGGGTTTATTTTTTAACGAGCTTGAACCCTATGGTAACACTGCTCGTGATAAGTTTGCATGCCCCCAGCATAATAATGCAAATCAAGGTGCATGCCCCCAAGTTTCATTGCATTCAACAAGGTGGTTGGAATGAAGGTTTACCTTCGAGATCTTTGACAGACTTGACTTGGATTTTACGAGATCGTAATCAAAGACTCGATTTGGAAAGGGAGTTGTTTCATTTTTTAATGAGGTTGACACGATATAAGAACCATCCTTGGAATCCACCTATTTACAGTATTTGATAGAAAATAAAAAATTGAAGGATGATTAAGGTCATTGGAATAATCTTCGTGGTAATCCGGAAGATGGGAATGATGGTGGTGATCTTCCCTTGGTGCCTCTTCTATCATCATTAACTGAATGATTCCTTCATCTGTAGAATCTACATGCAACCAAGGATCTGAAGAGGTGCTATATTCCTTAGACCTATCTATCCAAACACTCGATGAGCGTTGATTTGGGTTTGCCCTCTAGGCCAAGAAAATTGATTGCTACAATATTTCTAAAATGGCGATGATCCATGCTGTCAAAATGTTCAGGAACCTTCTGAATCCAGAAGATTTCATATTGTAGGTTCCCACCATGGCCACTTCCACTAGATGGTTTGGAGGCAGTAAGGCAAAAGTACCCATCAATGTAGGGTCTTTTAGTAGGCCTACTCCGATATTTTGAAGTGAATGAGGTCTTCCATGGATCATTAGAATGCTTCCCGTAACTTATGAACTGTTGGGGAGAAATGTTTGTTGGTTGACAACCGTAATTCCTCCTTGGAAGGGAAATGAAACCTTCCTAAAGTACATCAACACAACGGCAGCCATAGCATATATCCAGGGCCTTCCCAGTAGGATGTTGAAATAGAGGTTTTTGTCGATAACTTCAACATCAATTTCTACTGTTTTTCCCCCAAGTTCAACTTGCAAGTTACTCAACATCCCATATGGGGTGTATGTTCGTCCATCAAATTCTTTTACTGACATCGACGATCACGACAAGGGTGGTGAGCTTATATTTTTCTAGCAACTCATTGACATAATACATGTAGATGCCCCCTCATCAATAATTGTTCAATGAACAGTTTTGTTGAGGGTTTTCACTTGAATGCGGAAAGCGAGTTCTGTTGGTAATTGAGGGTCATATCCCTTATGATTAAAGGCCACAAGATTGGAATCCGCTGGGTCAATCCCACCTATTGCTGATAATAAAGCCTGCTTTTGGGAGGGGCAATTTGGCAGTACCTCAAGTGTCGACATAGCGGACGGTGATTGGGTCAGAGCCTCCACTATATTATAATGTTGTGCTACTCTGGTACAAGGATTAAATGTCGATTTGTGTACTACTCCCTTTGGCGGATTTATTGTTAGCTTAGGAATGATGGGTGGCACAACTTCAATCGAAGTTGTTGTCAAACTACTACGTTGATTAGTAGCCTTGTTGTTCGACAGATGTGGATTCTCGTAATCTTTATTCCTTGTCAATATCAAAGCATCATTTTGCTGCTTCGAAACAGACAAAATTAGCACTTGGGATTGGGAGGAATTATCACTAGCAACCAGATTGGTTCCTGGGTTTCGAAACGGATCAGTCAATACTACTGAAGTTTTTGAATTCTTAAAGAATTTCTTAATGTTAGCTTTATGTGGACAATCTCTTGTCTGATGATCCTCATCGCATATCTGAGACCCTGAATGAGGTTTCCATTGGCCAGAAGGGTTTGCAGAAGATTTTTCAGGAGATGAATCCTCCTATTTCTTCTTCTTCCCTTTCTTTTTCTTCTTGCCTCTTGGTTGCTTGGGTTCTTTGCCTTTGTCAGTCGACACAGAATTTACTTCCAAGGCGAGAAGTTCTTCATTTCCATTTTGACTTGAAACTATACAGGCCTTCTTTGACGTAGTGTTTATGGTTTTCGTGCTAGTCGTACCTATCACACCATCACTGACATGAGAGTCTTTGTTTGATTTGGGAGGGGGAGGAATAGAAAATTCTGGTCTAGGGGCATCACGGATTTTATCGTAGAGTTGCCAAACTAAGTATAGATCAATCCTAGATATTGTGCATGAGCAATAACTTACTCTTCAGTGACGACTCCTCCCTTTGCCACATCTTCTGTTATAGAAGGTAATAATGAATTAATAAACCATTCATCCAATAGCTGATCAGGAACATATGTTTTTACCATTCTACGATGATGTCACCACTCATGAATATGATCAGATATGTGAGTGGCCGTCATTTGTTTGAAATTGGTAAGAAGCTCTATTCCCATTTCGTACCTTATGGGTAACTAAAAATGGGTTAAAAAGGTTGTGGCTAGGGTACTGAAGTTATCAAACGAAGCTCTAGGCAATTTGATATACCATTTTTCCACCAGACCAGTTAACGTTCACTGAAAAAGGCGAAGCCTGATCGAATCATTATTGAAAGTGTTTGATGAACACCACAGATGAAAGGTCATCACATGATTCGACGGGTCTTCACCTAGATTTGCATTAGATTTAGGAATATCTGACAGGAGTTTATGAGGAATTGTAGGCCACCAAGGGGCGTAAGCAATTGGATCATTTGTTAGCTGGTTTAGATCTGGGAATTCTAGAGTTGCTACAAAGGGCAACTATTGATTTAGGTTAGGCGAAGCATAACCAAGATAAGATGGAATCACTTAAGCAGTGGGTCTCTGCATACCAACATAATGTATTTGATGCTAGTAACTTTGATAAGGTTGATGGGAATAACCATTATGGTATGGTTGTTGATAACCGCTTTGGCAATAAGGTTGCCCATTACTTACAAAGACTTATTGCTCAGGTCCCTGATATGATTGCTAGAATTGCGGTTGTTGATATTGAATTAGCCATGGTTTTTGGACCATTTGCTGTTGTCCAATACTGGATAATTGACCAAAATGAGGAGTCATAGTACCTGTTTGAGCCTGAGTTGCTCTAGATAAGGAGACACTAACCTGAGGTTGTGATTGAATCACTGAGATGATAGGTTGTTGTATTGTAACCTGAGAAACTTGGGGTTGACATACAACAGGTAGCACTTGTACTTGCAATGCAGTCACCATAGTAGGTATAGTGGGAATATTCGACACAGGGTTGACTGGTTGCATTGAATACACAACCCTTGGTTGCTGAGGTAGTATTGTTACCCAACCACTGGATGTAATTCCAGTTTCACCTGAACTTTATTGTAAACTCCCATATGGTTGTTCTCTGGTAGGGAACAATGAAAAGGCATACTACCCCCCATATGGTGGTAATCCAGTACTTAAAGGGTAGATAGGCCTTTGAAGACACATTGGATCAATTTGTTGAGTTTCAACATAAGAAATACCAGATGAGAATCCGGATGAAGAAATAGGAACTGACCATGTCGTCGAAACAGTCCCTGATTGGACTTTGGCTGCTTGTTGATAACTTGCCGGGACAGATGGTACACTAGCGAACATTGTTGGAGTAGCAGCAGGAGGTTTTGCTATTGTTGCATCAGATGACACAGTCCTAGATGTCGACGGTTGTTTATACATATCTAGTCTATCCAAAAGATTTCCTAGTGATTCTATAGGAAATTGCGATGAAGGGAGACTAACTTCTAAGACCAATGAGGGAACAGTGACATTATTCCAATTAAAATAAATTTTATGACACTTTCATACAACTTTCTTTTTCAATTTTTAAGAGTTGAGAGAAAACAAAAGATGACTCTAGTCGCCTTCGATTTTTAATGAGCCTGAAGTGACAAGTGCTCAGATGGACCTTTTCCTTTAAGGAGTCTGAAAAGGAATGAAAGAGACTACTTTGGAAATATAGACAGAGGGATTACCAAACCAATCGCAAAATTGCATAATACTTTTTACGGTATAGCAATCAATCTTCCTAAATGTTATGTTCAGTGCATTGCGATCGACAGGGCAACAGACATGGCTTCCTATGGATAGAGGATATAGCCTATTGTGGTCTCCCAATATATACTCGACGGTACGTGGGAGCACAAGTCCATACTGGCATTTGTCATCTCAAAGAGGAGGAATCACCCAACCAACAATGAAAGCGATAGTTACCAGGCTTTACGATGCCGGAATACATCTCTAGCCTAGACTTCTAAATGTTGTGTGTTAGGTTCCAAAGCGTTTTTATGTTCATTGAATTTATTTTATAGTTGATCTTGCTTAAGAAATTTGGCTTTCAGGTTCACCACATGATGTAGATATACAATTCCTAAAATTCAATCTAAGATGATAAACAATCGTTTAATATTCTTTTTGCAATGAAAATCCTAGCTACTAAGGAAAGAGAAATGAGATTCTTTCAACATAGAGCATAGAGCACACACTAGATGCACTGTCCTAAATCATACTAACAAGCAGTCTAAATGCAAATGCACATGCATGTATTTGTTTTCATCTTTCTTAATGTGTGAATGACAAGAAGAATGCTAAGTACAAATCTGAATTATCTTTTCAAAGCGACAGTACTAACAATTTTTCTTCAAAATACGAAAAGAAGATAATGACGACACTTTGCGATTTTGAATTGAAAACTTCTTTCGACACTTGAAGAACCACTAATTCAAATCAAATATAAGAGTAACAGTATAATAGACCATCAAGAACAATATGATTCTCTTCTATTACTGAAAATGACACTTGCGACACTTCCAAATCAAGAAACGACAGTTCGATTATGCTACTTATTTGTAAAAGAGAACTGTAAATGGCGCACAATACATAAAAAGCATTCACAATTCTTTGCATGATGGAAGTGGAATGATGGAAAGGAAGGGGGTTTCCATAGTGGTATACTTATCACAGACAGCAAAACTCCTGAATAAAGTTGAAGAGAGTGAACAAAAAACCAAAATATGGAAGCAAAAGAGGCCTTGTCTGATCAGCGCACCTGTAACACAGGGAAAGTGTGATGCAGCACACCTACTGCTGTTGGGTCCCTATAATACTAGTGATTACCCCATTGCTATTGTAGTTATACCCCTTATTAATATTGTTGTGCCCCTATTTCCCCCATATTGTGTCCCATAGAACCCCTTTATTATTATTTTTGTGGCTTTATATTATTATTTTTAGGTAGGCTGGTTTATATTGTGACTCCTTAGACTCCTATATATAGAAAGGAGGTTTTGTCATTTGAATCAATCAAGAATTGTTCATTTATGTAATGTAAAGGAGGTTTCCCCCTCGAAGAGGTTGAATTCTAAGGCGTTGATCTATCTTTTCTATCTTTTTTGAGCTGGTTTCATAACATTTGGTATCAGAGCGTTGGATTCTAGGGTTTCGCT
>APFE030159927.1:0-28710 GCA_000404065.3 Pinus taeda
CTACCCTACCTTACCATAGCCTACCCTCCCCTAGCCTACCCTAACCTACCCTAGCCTACCCTAGCCTACGCTAACCTATCCTACCTTATCCTACCCTACCCTACACCAGTTAATCCTACCTAACCTATCCTAGCCTGGCCAAGCCTATTCAAGCATATCGTAGCCTACCATATCCTACCTTAGCCTAGCCTACCCTAGCCTAACCTTAAGTAGCTTATCATAAACTAGCCAAACCTAACTTATCCTAAACTAGATTATCCAACGTAGCCTAACACATGCCTAATCTAGCCTAAACTAGTTGGGCCTAACCTAACATAGCCTAGCTTAGCCTATCCTATCCTATCTTAGCCTAGCCTAGCCTAACTTAAACTAACCTGGCCTAGCATGGCCTAAACTAGCTTAGCCTAGTTTGACATACACTAGCATGACCTAAGCTTTCCTCGCCTAAACTAGCTTGGCCTAACCTAGCCTATCTTAGCTTAAACTTGACTAACCTATCCTAGTCTTGCCTAGAGTAGCCTACTCAAGCCTAGTCTAACATAAACTAACTTGGCCTAGCCATGCTTAGCCTATCCCACCCCATTCTAGCCTAACCTACACTCAACTAGCCAAACCTAGACGCTAAGTCTCAATGTATATTACAAATATACATCCTACATTAAAGTAAAAGAACTTCACATAAAAAAGTAGTGAACATAAGTCATGGATTTATTATCAAAGTTACAAAATACAAATTTATGTTTATTGAAAGCATATTTTACATAATATAAATTCTATAATAAAATAAATTTCAAAATACAATAAAAACATATATAAAAAAATTGTTCAATTAAGTAATTAAATAATAAATTGATAAAAAAAAAACACTTTAAAAAGATAAAATCACTAATATAAAATTCATATATTGTATTATTAAAAATATAAAAACTAAGAAGAATCATGTAAAATATATTAATGTTGAAGAAATTGTAAAATGACAATTTACTTCAGTGAAAGCACCCAAATATTTTTTTTTCTAAAAAAAGATTTTTATTTAACACAAATTAATATTTAAAAAAATTAACCTTCTATATCAATAAAAAATAAAATAAAATTCCCTATTTCTTATTTTAGTAAATAAAACTATATAGAAAGTATATAAATACTTATAATCAAAATCTAATTTATGAATTATTGAAATATAAATTTTATAGAGTATTCAACCTATTTTCATGATGAAAATACATGTAATAAAATTTGACTCACTTAAATTACTATTAAATTACTTAAAAAAACATACAGCGAAATAAATTAAACAAGTGTATATATATCGCTGTTAAAACAAAGGAATTACAGGTGAAAGAACCCTAATCGATTTTATTTTAAAAAAAATTATAACTGAGAAAACAATGGAATTAGAGGTGAAAAAACGCTTATCGATTTTACTTGAAAAAAACATTCCACGTCCAATTGAAGCAAAACAGGTTAACCTGTTGAAGCAACAGCATAAAGGAAATTCTAAGGCATGCGGCTTCAACTTCAAAAATGGAAAATATATTTCAAAGAATATTAGGTGTAGGCTAGGCTTCAACTTTATAAAGTCCCTGTTTATTAAACTCGAACTCAAATCATCATAGTCCTGAGCTTGCCTTGCGCAGACAACTCCCTCCTCGCCTTCTTGATGGAAATGTCGCAGCCCGTGGGTACCCCGAGAAGAGGTCCAAGAACCGGAAGTCAATACCAGTGGGAGTTTCGTTGGCCTTGGACGGGGACCTAAAAGCTGCCACAGACGCTGGCGATTCATCAGGAAGCCATGTGGACGTTTTCAAGGCGCCCGTGACGCGCAGGAGGATGGTTGCAATGGCGTGCATATGGCTGGCTTGCGCGATGGTCTACGATGGACTGAACCTCAACGTGGGAAATCTTGTTACCAATTTATATCTGAGCGTTTTCCTTAACGGAATTGCAGAGTTGCCTACATATTTTCTGAAGGCAATTATCGTTGACAAGTTCGAAATGAGGGCGATGCTCATCTTCTTGAAAAACCGGGGAGCGGGGGTGAGGCGGGAAGTTGTGAGTGGCCTGAAGCGGGGATGTATAACTTGGATGCGCTTCCTTCAGAACGAAGAGGCAATACAAGGCGGAGGGAGTGGAGACGAGGGCAACCCTATGCCGAAGGAATAGAAGTATAAGGCCGACATGCCTACTGGATCTGTTCTGGAGGGACCCACGGGCTCCGTTGCCAAAACAGAGGAAGATAAACCTAAGCTACTGGATGTTAGGCCGGTCATTAGACGAAGTATCAAATAAACCCCGAAATTACGCGACATTGCAATCAAGAAGCCGAGGATGTTGCGCGCGCAAGCCAAGCTCATGATTAGGCTAGATGGATTAGGCTAGATGGATTCATTGAAATCAGCGAGAGTCATATTAAACCTCCACAAATTAAAAAAATATTAATTAAATAAAGAAATAATATGCCTAGGTTAATTCCTAAAAAGAGGCAGATGGGTTGAGCTGACAATAAAACTAATACAGAATATTAACTTACACAATAGGTGAATTAGATGACTAAAAAGCCAGAGAGGAAATCCCTTATTAATCCAAAAATGAATTAATTCAAACCAGCATATAGATACATGGAGCCAGCGTTGGCAAAACTAGTCACATCCAACTTACTTAACCTGTTGAAAGAAAAGCTACATCGATAGATACCTGTAACTCGATATCATTTTGTGAATCCTGTAGCCACCAGCATTTCCTTATTTCTTCCATTCAGTTCTCCAAACATATAATTGTCTACATCTAAAATGTTTTCGATCAAAAAATTATACCATGAAGAGATTAAAATTGCTGACCTATTTCCAAAAAATCAAGAGCTTCTCACAAAACCAAAGGGTTGCCTCCGATCTGCTCCACCTGAAGCCCAGGCTACCTATAGTAACATGCCCAACAAAATATTAATGAAGGAAGAGGTTATACAATCAAATAAAAGTTATACACTAAATTTGACATAAGCATGAAGAGATTAAAATTGCTGAACTATTTCCAAAGAAATCCAGGGTTTGTCAGAAAATAAGAGGGAAAAAACAGAAGTGATCAATCATTGAACTTCTCCAAAGGACGATCTGGTTGCCGTTGCCGGTTACATCCGATCATGAAGAGATTAAAATTGCTGAATTATTTATGAAGATATCAATGGCTTCTGAAGAAATCAAAAGGCAAAAAGAAAAGTGATCACTAACCATTGAACATCTCCGTCGGAAGGGATTGATCCGGTTGCCTCCGATCTGCTCCACCAGAAGTCTAGTCGACATAGAAGCAGGCTACCTACAGTAACAGAACCAGGGAAGCATGCCCAACAAAACAAAGATAGAGGAATAGTTAATGTTATAAATAATTAAACAATACATAGATGGAGGAAGAGGTTACTTTATAAATAATGCGAACAGTTGATATATATATTCCTCCGCGTCCTTTCAACGGTTAAATTACTCACATTTAAAACCAGATAGCAACCGTTAAACTTCTTGCATGCTTTTCTGCAAATTGGATAGTATTGCAACGGTCCACTTTATCCATGATTTTTTACGAGTCAGTTAATAGTTAATGTTATATTGCTTTTCTGAACGTGTCAATTCGTCTGTTATAGATTCTCACGCTTTTCTATTTTTTCTTTTTACAATAATGATTTTTTTATTGTTATGTTTGTTTTCAATTTAATGATCTTTTAATTTTGGTTTAGAGGATAGTATTTGCAACGGTTCACTTTATCCATTATTTTTTAACAATCAATTAAATGTTATATTGCTTTTGTAATGTGTCAATTGGTCAGTTATAGATTCTCGAGGATTTTTAAATTTGTTTTTAACTCTCATGATTTTTATTTTCATGGTTTTTTAATTTGTTTTGAATTTAATGATATTTTAATTTTGTTTGCACATTTGAAATGTTGAACAATGGTTTATAATTATTTTTCTGCAACTATGGGAATTACTTATTGATACTTTTCACATATTGATACTTTTTGTGTTTCATTATACATTTCTTCACACATTGAAAAGTCTTAACACTTCCTCGTCTAAGATTCGTCTTCAATTACTATATCAGTCCTCTGCACTTAACTTTGGTCTTATGGTTACGGAGACATCAATCATTGATATACTTAACCCCAAAATTATGATGTAAAAAACATAGAAATTCTTGCAAACATTCACCTCTTTTTTGGTTTGTTAAATGATGGATTGGAAATGTTCCTTGGGTGGGTGATAAACTTTGATGTCTCAGGTTTTTTTTTCTTTCTATATTCTAATATGAAAATAGATTCAACATAGATTCAGCTTTTTGTTTTTCTGGTTGGAATTGGAATTTGACACTCACATTATATATTTTTGAAATTTTTAATACAAAAATAAATTGAACATTCTAAATTGTATTTTTAAATATAAAAATTATTCTTAATACTTTTAAATATAGACATGTTGAAATATGAATATGTGGAAAATAGTCAAACCTATTTTTTTTCCAAATAAAACATGAAAATGTTGTCCTCCTAAACTACACCGCACTTCAATTACTCGGTGTTCACTTTTGTTTTTCACCACCCTTACAACTTTGATATTGGAAATCATAGGTGGCCACACATAATTTTAATCACCTTTATGAGAACTTTGTTCGTGAAATTGCGAAAATAGTATTTGACTTAAACTAGAAAACTAAATTAAATTTTACTAATTAAATTGTTGTGCTCATAACACTTATTTATATTGCATTTTTTTATAAATATTATTTGTTATATTATCATGTATATATTGATATATAAATTTTCTCAGTAAGTATTATAAATAAAAAGAATGAAATGATATGCAAATTTATTTTGTTTAAGCTTTCTAAGGACGAAGAGGAGGAGAAGGAGGAGGTGGAGGCGGAGGAGGAGGAGGCAGCGGAGGAGGCGGTGGCGAAGGCAGAGGAGGATGAGGTAGAGGTGAAGGTGGAGGAGGCAAAGAATAGGAGGAGGAGGAGGCAAAGGAGGAGGATGAGGTGGAGGTGAAGGGAGAGGCGGAGGAGGAGGTGGAGGTGAAGGCAGAGGCAGAGGAGGAGGTGGAGGAGGTAGAGGAGGTGGAGGTGGAGGTGGGGGAGAAGGAGGTGGGGGAGGAGGAGGAGGAGATGGAAGTAGAGGAGGAGGAGGAGGAGGAGGTGGTGAGAAGGAGATGCGGGTGAAGGTAGAGGTAGTAGCGAGGCAGGAGGCATCGGAGGAGGTAGGGCAAGAGGAGGAGGACGCAATGGAGGAGGAGGTGGAGGGGATGGGACAACAAGGAGGGGGGTGGCAACAATGGCAGAAGAGGTGGCAGAGGCAAAGGAGGTGGATGAGGAGGAGGAGAAGGATGAGGAGGCAAAGGCGAAGGCGGCATCATTGGCGGTGGGGGTGGTGGTTGTGGCAGATGAAGAGGAGGAGCATATGGTGGTGATGGTGGTGGCGAAGGTGGAGGAGGAGGAGGAGCGGGCGAAGGCAGTTGAGGAGGAGGTGGAGGAGGTGGTGGCGACAGAGGAAGGGGAGGAGGAGGAGGTGGCATTGTTGGTGGAGGTTGAGGTGGTAGATGAGAAGGTGGAGGAGGAGGAGGAGGGGGTGAAGGAAGTTGAGGAGGAGGTGGAGGAGGTGGTGGCGACAGAGGAAGAGGAGGAGGAGGAGGTGGCATTGTTGGTGGAGGTTGAGGTGGTGGATGAGAAGGTGGAGATGGTGGTGGTGCAAGAGGAGGTGGAGGTGGAGGATGAGGAGTAGGAGGAGGCAGAGGTGGAGGTTGTGGAGGAGGAGGAGAAGGGGGAGGAGAAAGGGGTGGTGGTGGAGGAGGAGGTAGACGTGGATATGGATTAGGAGGAGGAGTAGGAAGTGGAGGAGGAGGAGGAGGTGGTGGAGGAGGAGGAGGAGGTGGAGGTGGATGTGCTGGTGGAGGTGGAGGTGGTGGAGGTGGAGGTAGTGGTGGAGTAGGAGGTGGTGGACAAATAGGTGGATGTGGAGTAGGAGGTGGTGATGTTATAGGTGGATGTAGAGGTGGAGGAGGATGAGAAGGAGGTATAGGTGGAAGTAGTAGTGGAGGAAGAGTGTAGGTGGAGGTTGAGGTGGGGGAGGAGGTGAAGGATTAGTTGGAGGAGGAGGAAGAGGAGGAGGACACGGAGGTGGTGGAGGAGGTGGAGGTGTAGGAGGAGAAGGAGGAGGAAAAGGGGGTGGATAAGGTGGAGGTGGAGTTGTAGGTGGTGGTGAATAAGGAGGCAAAGGAGGAGGAGGAGGAGGGAGAGGCAGAGCAAAGGTGGAGGAGGAAGAGGAGGAGGTGGTGGAGGTCGTTGTGGATGAGGAGCTGGAGGAGGAGGAGGAGGAGGAGGAGGCAGAGGTAGAGGAGGTGGATGAGGAGGTAGAGGCAGAGGTGGTAGAGCTGGAGGTGGATGTGGAGGTGGCGAAAGAGGATGTGGTGGAGGAGTAGGAGTAGGAGGTGGTGGTGGTTGAGGAAGAGGAGGAGGAGGATGTGGCGGTGGAGGTGGAGTTGGAGGTGCTGGTGGAAAACAAGGAGGAGGAGAAGGAGGAGGAGATGGTGGGGGAGGTGGAGGTGGACGAGTGGAGGAGGAGGAGGAGGGGTGGATGTGGAGGAGGAGGAGGTGGTTATGGAGGTCTATGATTAAATGGTGGAAGTGGAGGTGGAGTTGGAGGTGGAGGTGGATGTGCAGATATGTAAGTTAATTTAAGATTCATGTCTTAAATTTAAATATTAAATTGTTAGTATCTTCTTGACTATTGGAAATGAAAGATATAGTCTCATGAATCTAGAACATATCTCTTCACATACATAATATCTTACTATTAAATTATAAGTAATTCATTTAGGGATATTTCCTTTATTCAAAAATATAGTGATTCAAGTACATGAAATTTCTTTTACGTTTAGATCTAATATATTGGTCAAGAATTTGAAGTATTTATGAAGATCAAAATTTTTTGTTTAGTTTGATTAAAGCTTTTGTTAGTCCGTTAAACACTTATAGCTCTAGTTTTTTTGTTCAATGAGCCATTTGTCTGGAAATGACCGGTTTCATCTAATTCTCATTGATTTTAGAAGTGTTGGTTAAAGTTAACATTGTTTCTTGAATAAGAAGCCTTATGTTCTTGTTTTCTTCTCTTTAAATGAGAAACATAGGATATTTGGAATCATATATGGATTTTTTTATTCTTAGTGTATTCCAAATTTTTTGTGTAATTATTTTTACTTTTTTATATATCTAATGGTTTAAGGAAAAAAAAATCCAGTTCACTTTTTGGCATGACCTGAGCTTCTTCACTTTTTAGAGAATCCACAATTTATCTTGTATTTTGTTTCAAAATATTTATTAGGAAATGGAAATATGTTATACTTTGCTATGATCTAGCTTCCTATGTGTTCATTGTAGGGGATCTATTTTCATGGGAACAACATTCCTTTAACGAAATTATAATTTTGAGGCAAAGGCTAAAGGAGAAACACATATAATTAGTGGAGGAGGAGAGACGACTTAGTGTATTATCACTTTTGAAGTTGAGCTCCTTTGATGATACTTATTTTGTAACATGTTATGTGAAGTAATGAACATTTTTCTTTGTGGGCTGTAGTTTTGAATTCGAAAATTATGGCTTTATAATGAGTTTGTGTTAATTAATTTTTTTATCATATAAGATATTAAATTTCATTACATATTTTGTCTTTTAGTCAATCTCATTGCGCATTTTGTGTAATTTCAAAAAATTGTTTATTGATCAACAATCATTGATTGAATAAGAAAACATAATAGTTATTTGAAGCGAAGTAATTGGATAATTATTTTTCTATTAGAGAATCAATGCATAATAAGGAAAAATAACTTGATGTAAAGATTGAAAGAGGGATTCACTAATAATTTACAATATTTTATAATGAAGTGAATGATTCACTAATATTTTACAACAGTTTACAATTCATTTAAGGAGGCATCAATATTTTACAATATTTTATATTTTAGTAAAATATTCCAAAAAAATTGATATATACTTTTTGTAGTGTAGTATACAATGACCATTGGTTACTAGTAGAAAGGAAAACAAGAAATCACATGAAGATAAAGAACGTAGGAATAGAAGAGGTGAAACGATGTAGCAGAGAAGCAACAATAATAATTTAAGTCAAAACCAATTTAGCCTATCTAACGTAGAATCTTGACTTGACTAGAGAGTTTATTGACTTTATAATATCAATTGTAGAATTGTTTGGGATGGTCAACTAAGTTGACCAGCGCCTCCAACATCTCCCCTACTCTTAATTCATTCTTTGTGACAAAAGATGGGAAGATTTGGAGTCTTACAAAATTTGTACAAAAATTGACATGCCATAAATTAAAAAATGTAAATCTAGATCTAGTTTTGTGGTCTACTAGAACTTCTTAAGTTACATCTGCAATATTTAAAATGTGAATTCCTCTTCTTTTCCCTTCCTTGGCTGACTGATTAGAACATTCAATTTCAAATTCCTATGTGTGATTTTGTTGTTTAGAAGAGAGACCAGATCCTAAAATATTGGCTCAAAGAAATTGGATTTATGTCATGGGGGAGATGATCGAGACGATTGTGCTATCGCAGGTGTTGGTGTTGAAGTCATAGGGAATGTTGTTTGATAAGTATTTGGTACAAGAACTTGAATATCTTGATCGAAAATAGACCATTTCCATGCAGATATACTTTCATGGGCATCAAATGCTTTTAAATATTTCAAATATTGTACCTTCTCGGCTAGTGATTGTGTCGTGACAATTCTTGATCAACTAGTATTTGATGTTCTAATAGTTGCACTTTATTAATAATTCCATGAAAATATGAATATAGTTGGAATTTATTAACAATTCCATGAAAATAATCAATAACATTTGAAGATTCTACTTTTACTCTCTTCTCTTCTCTAAAACACTGTCTCTACTCCTGTTGTAGTTGGGATTAATATTTTTCTCTTGTAAAACCTAATTCTCACGAGCAGACTTTGTTAGAGGTTGAGTTGCTTGTCGAGAGTACAATTCTCAAATTAGAAATTATTGATTTTATTTTTTATCACATGTGGTTGATAAATATATTAGGAAAATATTAAAAACATTGGGCTTCAACTATCAATTTATCTTGCAATTTATTTACATGAGCAGTTATTTTCTTACTGTGGTCGACCAATTGTTGTACAAACTATTGGATTGCAAAAAGTGGATCATCAATTCTTCTTGGAAATTTGTAGCATTTTAAAATACATTTTTGTAACTCTTTTAAGTGTTTATTAAAAGCATTTAATAAAGTGTTATAAACCTAAACCCTAAACGCTAAGAAAATGATTAGCATTTAGGGTTTGCGGTTAAGGGTTTAAAGTTTCGGGTATATAAGGGTTCAGTAAATCATTTTAATAAACACATAAATAAAAGTTACAAAACAGTTTTTAAAATGTTATAAAATGCTTAGAGTTTAGGATTTAAGGTTTAGGGTTTAGGGTTTCAGGTTTGGGAGTTAGAGTTTATGGTTTAGTCTTTAGTGTTTATAATGTTTTAGTAAATTAATTTAATAAACACTTTAATAAAAGTTAGAAAATTATTTCTGAAATGTTATAAAATGATTAGGGTTTAGGGTTTAGAATTTAGGGTTTGGGGTTTATGGTTTAGGGTACTTTAACATGTTTGTTGTTTATAATACATTAATAAATGGTTTTATTCAAGGCCTAAGTAAAAGTTACGATATTCCTTTTAAAATGACATAAAATTCTCAGGGTTTAGTGTTTATGGTTTGGCCTTTGGGATTTGGGGTTTTGGGTTTCGGGTTTTGATTTTGCGTTTTGGGTTCAGGGTTTATGGTTTAGGTTTTAGGGTTTATAACACTTTAGTAAATTATTTTGATAAACGCTTAAATAAAAGTTAAAAAACATCTTTTAAAATGTTATAAAATTCTTACGATATAGGGTTTAGGCTTTAGGATTTAGGGTTTTTGGTTTTGGGCTTAGAGTTTAGGGTTTAGGGTTTAGGATTTTTAACTTACGGTCTCTAGCACTGTCGTAAAAGCTTTTAATAAACACTTAAATAAAATTTACAAAATGCTTTTTAAAATTTTATAAAATGCTTAGTGTTTATGGTTTATGGTATAGGGTTTGGGGTTTAAGGTTTAGGGTTTAGGGTAGAGTGTTTAAGCTTTATAAAATGATTGGGTTTTAGGGTTAGGGTTTTGTGGTTTAGGGTTTACGGTTTAGGGTTTAAGGTTTAGATTTTAAGGTTTATAACACTTTGGTAAATGATTTTAATAAATAGTTAAATAAAATTTACAAAACTCTTTTTAGAATGTTATAAAATGATTAAGGTATAGGGTTTAGGGTTTCGGGCTTAGGGTTTTGGGCTTAGGGTTTAGGGTTTAGGGTTTACTGTTTATAACACATTACTAAATTCTTTTAATAAACAATTAAAATAGAAGTTACAAAACCATTTTTAAAATGCTTTAAAATGTTGAAGGTTTAGGGATTTGTTTTAGGGTTTAGGGTTTAGAGTTTAGGGTTTAGGTATTATAACACTTTAGTAAATTCTTTTAATAAACATTTAAATAAAAGTTACAAAACACTTTTTAAAATGTTATAAATTACTTAGGGTTTATGGTTTATAGTTCAGGGTTTAGGGTTAGGGGTTTATGGTTTAGATTTTAGGGTTTAGGGTTTAGAATTTAGTGTTTAGGATTTAGGGTTTGGGGTTTAGGGTCTAGTGTTTAGGGTTAAGCATTTGTAGTTTAGGCTTTAGGGATTAGGGTTTACGGTTTAAGATTTGTAAGAGTTCACAAAATTCTTAGGGTTTAAGTTTTAATATTTTCAGTTTATGGTTTCAGGTTTCACGTTTAGGGTTCATGGTTTCAAGTTTATAACACCTTAGCAATCGTTTTAATAAACACTTAAATAAAAGTTACAAAACACATTTTAAAATGTTATAAAATGCATGGGTTTAGGGTTTAGGATTTAGGGTTTAGGGTTTATGGTTTAGGGTTTGTGATTTGGGGTTCAGGGTTTAGGGTTTAGGGTTTAGGGTTTAGGGTGTATATATGAACCACCCCACCTTAGGGGGATATCCGCTGCTACATGGTACACATAATGTATTCATCCCACTGAGCCTCAAGGAGTTATGAAGAAAAATAAATAAAAGGAAACATGTTTATGAAGAAGAGTGGAAAAGAAAAGGTTGGAGTATCTCATGTGTCACAATTTTCTACCTCTTACACTCACATACCCAAGTGCAGTCTTCTATTATTATAAATTCTCATAAATTATTAGGGTTTATGGTTTAGGGATTAGGGTTTGGGGTTTAGGGTTTAGTATTTAGGGTTTATAGTTTAGGGTTTAGTTTTTATGGTTTAGGGTTTATAACACCTTAGTAAATTATTTTGATAAAAACTTAATTAAAAGTCACAAAACTCTTTTTATAATGCTATAAAATGCTCAGGGTTTAGGTTTTTTAAGACATTAGTAAATTCTTATAATAAATACTGAAAAAAAAAGTTACAAAAAACTCTTTAAAATGTTATAATTTTTTTAGGGTTTAGGGTTTAGGGTTAAGAGTCTAATGTTTATAAGAATTTAGTAAATCCTCATAATAAACACTTCAATAAAAGTTATATTCTGTTTTAAGATGTTATAAAATGTTGACAGTTTATGGTTTAGGGTTTATGGTTTGGGGTTGGGTGTTTAGAGTTTAGGGTTGAGGGTTTATAACACTTTAGTCAATGATTTTAATAAACACTTAAACATACATTACAATATGTTTTCTAAAGTGCTATAAGATTATTAGAGTTTAGTGTTTAGGGTTTAGGGTTTAGAGTTTACGGTTTAGGGTTTAGGGTTTGTGGTTTATAGTTTAGGGTTGAGGGTTTATAACACTTTAGTAAATTATTTTAATAAACACTTAAATAAAAATCACAAAATGCTTTTTAAAATGTTATAAAATGCTTAGGGTTTAATGTTTACAATTTGGGGTTTAGTGTTTAGGGTTTAGGATTTAGGGTTTAGGGCTTCGGGTTTAGAGGTTAGGGTTTAGGGTTTATAATACGTTAGTAAAGGCTTTTAATAAACACTTAAATAAAAGTTTCAAAATAATTTTTTAAATGTTATAAAATGATTAGGGTTTACAGTTTACGGTTTACGGTTTAAGGTTTTGGGTTTTGGTTTTAGGTTTAGCGTTTAGTGTATAGGGTCTACAAGATTTTGGTAAATTATTTTAATAAACACTTAGATAAAATTTACAAAACAATTTCTAAAATGTTAGGAAATGGTTAGGGTTTACTATTTACGGTTTAGGGTTTGGGGTTTAGGGTTTATGGTTTAGGTTTTGGGGTTTAGGGGTTATGTTTTTGTGTTTAGGGCTTAGGGTTTTGTGTTTATGATTTAGGGTTTATAAAACTTTGGTAAATTATTTTAATAAACACTTAAATAAAAGTTACAAAATTCTTCTTAAACTGTTATAAAATTCTTAGGGTTTATGGTTTAGTGTTTAGGGCTTCGGGTTTACAGTTTAGTTTATAGGGTTTAGGGTTTAGGGTTTATAACACTTTATTAAGATATTTTAATAAACACTCGAAAAAGGTTACAAAACACTTTTAAAAATGTTATTAAATGATTAGGTTTCAGGTTTTAGGGTTTATGGTTTATAACACTTTACTAAATTCTTTTAATAAACACTTAAATAAAAGTTAGAAAACCATTTTTCAAATGCTCTAAATTGTTGAAGGTTTAGAGTTTGGTTTTAGGGTTTAGGGATTATTAGACTTTAGTAAATGATTTTAATAAACATTTAAATAGAAGTTACAAAACACTTTTTAAAATGTTATAAAATACTTAGGGTTTATGGTTTACAGTTTACGGTTTAGGGTTAGGGGTTTATGGTTTAAACTTTAGGGTTTAGTGTTTATAGCACTTTATGAAATGTTTTTAGTAAAAACTAAAATAAAATTTATAAAATGTTTTTAAAATTGTTATAAAATGCTTAGGTTTAGGTTTTAGAAGTTAGGGTTTAGGATTTAGGGTTTGGGGTTTAGGTTCTACGGTTTAGGATTAAGCGTTTGCAATTTAGGCTTTCAGGATTAGGGTTTATGGTTTAGGATTTATAACACTTTACAAAATTCTTAGGCTTTAAGTTTTAAGATTTTCAGTTTAGGGTTTAGGGTTTCGGGTTTACAGCTCATGGTTTAGGGTTTATAACACCTTAGTAATTGTTTTAATAAACACTTACATTAAAGTTACAAAACACTTTTTAAAATGTTATAAAATGCTTAGGCTTTAGGGTTTAGCATTTGGGGTTTAGAGTTTATGGTTTAGGGTTTTGGGTTTAGCGTTAAGAATTTAGGGTTTAGGATTTAGGGTTTAGGGTGTAGGGATGAACCACCCCACCTTAAGGGGGTATCAACTACTACATAGTACACATAATGCATACATCCCATTGAGCCTCAAGGAGGTGTGAAGAAAAATAAATAAGAGGAAATAGGTGTTTGAAGAAGAGTAGAAAAACAAAGGTCGGTGTACATGTATCACAATTTTCGTTCTCACACACTTAGAAAGCCATGTACGGTCTTCTGTTATTATAGATTCCCATAAAATTCGTAGGGTTTATGGTTTAGGGATTAGGGTTTGGGGTTTAGGGTTTATAACATTTTAGTAAATTATTTTAATAAGCACTTAAATAAAACGTACAAATAGTTTTGTAAAATGTTATAAAATTCTTAGGCTTTAGCATTTAGGGTTTAGAGTTTTTCGGTTTATGGTTTATGAAATGTTATAAAAGGCTTAGGATTTAGCATTTAGGGTTTAGGTTTTTCGGTTTAGGGTTTATATTTCATTGTTTAGCTTTTATGGTTTACGTTTTAGAAAACCTTAGTAAATTATTTTGATAATAACTTAAGTAAAAGTCACAAAACTCTTTTTATAATGTTACAAAATGCTTAGGGTTTAGGTTTTATAAGACTTCCGTAAATTCTTATAATAAACACTTAAATAAGAGTTAAAAAGCACTTTTGAAAATGTTATAAATTGCTTAAGGTTTAGGGTTAGGAGTCTAAGGTTTATAAGACTTTAGTAAATCCTTTTAATAAACACTTAAATAAATGTTAGAAATTGTTTTAAGATGTTAAAAAATGATTGGGTTTGAAGGTATAGGGTTTATGGTTTGGGGTTTGGTGTTTAGATTTTAGGGTTTATGGTTTATAAAATTTTAGAAAATGATTTTAATAAAAACTTAAATATAAGTTACAATATGTTTTCTAAATTGTTATAAAATTATTAGAGTTTAGCATTTAGGGTTTTGGGGTTGAGGGTTTAGGGTTTAGAGTTTATGATTTAGGGTTTTAGGTTAAGAGTTTATGATTTATGGTTTAAGGTTTGTGGTTTATATTTTAGGTTTGAGAGTTTATAAAAATGGTAAATTCTTTTAATAAACACTTAAATAAAAATTACAAAATGATTTTTTAAATGCTATAAAATGCTTAGGGTTTAATGTTCACGATTTGGGGTTTAGGGTTTAAGGTTTAGGGTTTAGGGTTTATGATTTAGGGTTTAGGGTTTGGGGTTTAGAGGTTAGGGTTTATGGTTTATACGACATTAGTAAAGGATTTTAATAAACACCTAAATAAAAGTTTCAAAATACTTTTTAGAATGTTATAAAATGATTAGGGTTTAGGGTTGACGATTTACGATTTAAGGTTTGGGGTTTTGGGTTTAGGTTCAGGGTTTAGTGTGTAGGGGATACAAAATTTTGGTAAATGTTTTCAACAAACACTTAAATAAAAGTTACAAAAAAAAATTTAAAATGTTATAAAATGGTTAGGGTTTACAGTTTAGGGTTTAGGGTTTGGGGTTTGGAGTTTAGGGTTTACGGTTTAGGTTTTGGGGTTTAGTGTTTATGTTTTTGTGTTTACGGTTTATGGATTTGTGTTTACGATCTAGGGTTTATAACACTTTAGTAAATTCATTTAATAAACACTTAAATAAAAGTTACAAAATTCTTCTTAAACAGTTATAAAATTCTTAGGGTTTATGGTTTAGGGTTTAGGGCTTGATGTTTAGGGTTTAGGTTTTGGGATTAGGTTTTAAGATGTATGGTTTAAGGTTTATAACAATTTCATAAATTCTTTTAATAAGGACTTAATTAAAATTTACAAAAAGATTTTAAAAATGTTATAAAATGGTTACCATTTAGGGTTTAGTTTATAGGGTTTAGGGTTTAGGGTTTATTTTTTAGGGTTTAGAGTTTAGGGTTTAGGGTTTGGTGTTTGGGGTTTGGGGTTTACGGTACACAAAACTTTATCAAGTGCTTTTAATAAATAATTAAAAATGAATACAAAACACTTTTTAAAATGTTATTAAACGATTAGGGTTAGGGTTTAGGGTTTGTGGTTTAGGGTTTAGGTTTTATAACACCTTAGTAAATTATTTTAATAAACACTTAAATAAAGGTTACAATTCTTTTTAATAGATCACAAAACGCTTCTTAAAATGTTATAAAATTCTTAGGGTTTAGGATTTAGGGTTATAACACTTTATTAAATGATTTTAATAAACAATTGAATAAAAGTTACAAAACAATCTTTAAAATGTTATAAAATGCTTACGATTTAGGGTTTAGGCTTTACAATTTAGGGTTTTCGGTTTCAGGTTTAGAGTTTAGGGTTTGAGGTTTATTGTTTATGGTTCAGCGTTTTGTCTTTATGGTTTAGAGTTAAGGGTTTCATGTTTATTGTTTAGGGTTTAGGGTTTTGAATTTAGGGTTTATAACAGTGTCATAAAATCTTTTAATAAACACTTAAATAAAATTTATAAAATACTTCTTAAAATGTTATAAAACGCTTAGCATTTATGTTTTTTGGTTTAGGCTTTCAGGTTTAGGGTTTAGGGTTTAAGGTAGAGTATTTAAGCTTTATAAAATGCTTGGGTTTTTTAGGGTTTATGGTTTTGTCACTAAGGTTTTAGGGTTTAGGGCATAAGGTTTAGTTCTTATGATTTATAACACTTTATTAAATGCTTTTAATAAACAGCTAAATAAAAGTTACAAAACACTTTTTAAAGTGTTATAAAATGATTAAGGTATAGGGTTTAGCGTTCAGAATTTAGGGTTTAGGATTTAGGGTTTGGGGTTTAGGGTCTAGGGTTTAGGGTTAAGCATTTACGGTTTAGGCTTTAGGGATTAGGGTTTACAGTTTAGGATTTATAACACTTTACAAAATTCTTAGTGTTTAAGTTTTAAGATTTTCAGTTTAAGGTTTATTCTTTCAGGTTTTAATAAACAATTACATAAAAGTTACAAAACACTTTTTAAAATGTTATAAAATGCTCGGGGTTGAAGGTTAATGTTTTAGGGTTTTGGTTTTAGGGTTTAGGGTGTAGGGATCAACCACCGCATGTTGAGTGGATATCCGTTGCTACATAATACACATAATAGATTCATCCCATTGGGCCTCAAGGATTTATGAAGAAAAATAAATAAAAGGAAACAGGTTTATGAAGAAGAGTGGAAAAACAATGGTCGGGGTATCTCATGTATCACAATTTTCACCCTCCTACATTCACATACCCAAGTGCGATCTTCTGTTATTATAGATTCTCATAAAATTCTTAGGGTTTTTGTTTTAGGGATCAAGGTTTGGGATTTAGGGTTTAGGATTTAGGGTTTATAACATTTTTCTAAATTATTTTAATAAGCACATAAGTAAAAGTTACAAATATTTTTTAAAATGTTATAAAATTTTTAGGCTTTAGCTTTTAGGGTTTAGAGTTTCTACCACTTTACTAAATGTTTCTAGAATAAACTTAAATAAAAGTTATAAAAAACTCTTTAAAATGCTATAAACTAGTTAGCGTTTAGGTTTTAGGGATTAGGGTTTCAAGTTTATAACATTTTAGTAAATTCTTTTAATAAACACGTAAAAAAAGTTACAAAACACTTTTTAAAATGTTATGAAATGCCCAGGGTTTACGTTTTAGGGTATAAGGTATATGGTTTCGGGTATTGGGTTTAAGGTTTATGTTTTATGGTTTACAGTTTATAACACTTTAGTACATTGTTTTAATAAACACTTAAATAAATGTTACAAAACGCTTTATGAAATGTTATAAAAGGCTTAGAGTTTAGCATTTAGGGTTTATGTTTATTAGTTCAGGGTTTATAGCTTAGGGTTTAGTTTTTATGGTTTAGGGTTATAACACCTTAGTAGATTATTTTCACAAAAAATTAAGTATAAGTCACAAAAATCTTTTTAGAATGCTATAAAATGATTAGGGTTTAGGTTTCAGTAAATTCTTATAATAAACACTTAAATAAAAGTTAAAAACATTTTTTAAAATGTTATCAATTGCTAAGGGTTTAGGGTTAAGAGTCTAAGGTTTATAAGAATTTACTAAATCCTCTTAATAAACACTTAAATAAATGTTAGGAATTGCTTTAAGATGTTATAAAATTCATAGGGTTTATTGTTTAGGGTTTATGGTTTGGGGTTTTGTGTTTAGTGTTTAGGGTTTAGTGTTTATAACACTTTAGTAAATGATTTTAATAAACACTTAAATATAAGCTATAATATGTTTTCTAAAGTGTTAGAAAATTACTAGAGTTTAGCATTTAGGGTTCACGGTTTAGAGTTTAGGTTTAGGATTTAGGGTTTCAGGTTTGGAGTTTATGGTTTAGGGTTTAGGGCTTGTGGTCTACAGTTTAGGGTTGAGGGTTTCTAACACTTCAGTAAATTATTTTAATAAACTCTTAAATAAAAATTACGGAACACTTTTGAAAATGTTATAAAATGCTTAGGTTTAATGTTTGCAATTTGAGGTTTAAGGTTTAAGGTTTAGGGTTTAGGGTTTATGATTTAGGTTTTAGGTTTTGTAGTTTAGAAGTTCGGGTTTAGGGTTTATAAGGCATTAGTAAAGGATTCTAATAAAAACATAAATATAAGTTTCAAAATACTTTTTAAAATGTTATAAAATGATTAGGATATAGGGTTTACGGTTTACGGTTTAAGGTTTGGGGTTTAAGTTTAGGGTTTATTGTATAGGGTCTACAACATTTTGGTAAATTATTGTAATAAACACTTAAATAAAGGTTACAAAACATTTTTGAAAATGTTCTAAAATGATTAGGGTTTGTGATTTACAGTTTAGGGTTTGGGGTTTGGGGTTTAGGGTTTAGGGTTTAGGTTTTGGGGTTTAGGGTTTATGTTTTTGTGTTTAGGGTTTAGGGCTTTGTGTTTAGGGTTTAGGGTTTAGGGTTTTGTGTTTATGGTTTAGGGTTTATAACACTTTAGTAAATTATTTTAATAAACACTTAAATAAAAGTTACAAAATTATTCTTAAATTGTTATCAAATTCTTAGGGTTTATGGTTTACGGTTTTGGGTTTGGGGTTTAGGGTTTTGGGTTTTGCTTTTAGGGATAGGTTTTACGCTGTATGGTTTAAGTTTTATAACGATTTAGTAAATTCTTTTGATAAACACTTAAATATCATTTAGGGTTTACGATTTACGGTTTATTTTTTAGGGTTTAGCGTATAGGTTTTAGGTTTTAGAGTTTATAAAACTTTATTAAGAGCTTAAGATGAACACTTAAAAGGGGTTAAAAAACACTTTTAAAATGGTATATAATGATTAGGGTTTGGTATTTAGGGTTTAGGTTTTGTAACACCTTAGTAAATTCTTTTAATAAACACTTAAATAAAAGTTACAATATTTTTTTATAGATCATAAAATGCTTAGGTATTACGGTTTAGGGTTTGGGGTTTGGCGATTAGGGTTTAGTGTTTAGGGTTTGGGGTTTAGGGTTAAGGGATTAGGGATTAGGGTTTATTGTTTATAACACGTTAATAAATTCTTTTACTAAACACTTAAATAAAATTTACAAAATCATTTTCAAAATGCTTTAAAATGTTGAAGGTTTAGGGTTTGGTTTTAGGGTTTTAAGTCTATGGTTTATGGTTTAGAGTTTGAGGGTCTAGGGATTATAACACTTTAGTAAATTATTTTAATAAGAATTTAAATAAAATCTACAAAACATTTTTTAAAATGTGATAAAATACTTAGGGTTTATGGTTTACAGTTTAGGGTTTAGGGTTAGGGGTTTATGGTTTACCGTTTAGGGTTTAGGGTTTAGAATTTAGTGTTTAGGATTTAGGGTTTCATTTTTAGGGTCTAAGGTTTACGATTAAGCATTTTTGGTTTAGCATTTAGGGATTAGGGTTTACAGTTTAAGATTTATAATACTTTACAAAATTCTTACAGTTTAAGTTTTAATATTTTTGGTTTAGGGTTTAGGGTTTCAGCTTTAGGGTTCATGGTTTCAGGTATATAAAACCTTAGTAATTGTTTTAATAAGCACTTACATAAAATTTTCAAAACATTTTTTAAAATGTTATAAAATGCTTAGGGTTTAGGGTTTAGGCTTTGGGGTTTAGGGTTAAGGGTTTAGGGTTTAGGGTTTCGGTTGTAGGGATGAGCCACACCACCTAAAGGGGGTATCCGCTACTACATAGTAAACATAATGCATTCATCCCATTGAGCCTCAAGGAGTTACAAAGAAAAGTAAATATGAGGAAATATGTTTATGAAGAAGAGTGGAAAAACAAAGGTGAGGGTATAGCATGCATCACAATTTTCTCACTCCTACACTCACATACCCAAGTGTGGTGTTTCGTTATTATAGATTATGATAAAATTCTTAGCATTTATGGTATAGGGATTAGTGTTTTCCATTTAGGGTTTAGGATTTAATGTTATAACATTTTAGTAAATTAATTTTAAAAGAACTTAAATAAAAGTTACATATAGTTTTTAAAATGTTATAAAATTATTAGGCTTTAGTGTTTAGGGTTTAGAGTTTATAAAACTTTATTAAATGTTTTCAGTATACACCTATATAAAAGTTACAAAAAACTCTTCAAAATGTTATAAATTAGTTAGGGTTTAGGTTTTAGGGATTAGGGTTTCAAGGTTATAACACTTTAGTAAATGTTTTTAATAAACATGTAAAAGGAGTTACAAAACACTTTTTAAAATGTTATGAAATGCTTAGGGTTTAGGTTTTAGGGTGTAAGGTATATGGTTTAGGGTTTTGGGTTTAAGGTTTAGGGTTTAGTGTTTAGGGTCCAGGGGTTATAACAGTTTAGTAAATTGTTTCAATAAATACTTAAATAAATGTTACAAAACGCTTTATGAAATGTTATAAAAGGCTTAGGGTTTAGCATTTAGGGTTTAGGCTTTTCAGTTTACGGTTTATAGTTTAGGGTTTAGGTTTTACGTTTAAGGTTTAATAACACCTTAGTAGATTACTTTGATAAAAACTTAAGTAAAAGTCACAAGACTCTTTTTAGAATGCTATAAAATGCTTATGGTTTAGGTTTTATGATATTTTAGTAAATTCTTATAATAAACACTTAAACAAAATTTAAAAAACAATTTTTAAAATGTTATAAATTTCTTAGGGTTTAGGGTTAAGAGTCTAAGGTTTATAAGACTTAAATAAAAGTTAGAAATTTCTTTAAGATGTTATAAAATGCTTAGGGTTTACGGTTTAGGTTTTGGTGTTTAGAGGTTAGGGGTTAGGGTTTATAACACTTTAGTAAATGATTTTAATAAACACATAAATATATGTTACACTATGTTTTCTAAAGTGTTATAAATTATTAGAGTTTAGCATTTAGGTTTTATTGTTTAGGGTTTAGGGTTCAGGGTCTAGAGCTTATCATTTATGTTTTAGGGTTTCAGGTTTAGAGTTTAGGCTTTAGGATTTAGGGTTTGTGGTTTACAGTTTAGGTTTGAGGGTTTATAACAATTTAGTAAATTCTTTTAATAAAAACTTAAATAAAAATTACAAAATGATTTTTAAAATGTTATAAAATGCTTAGGGTTTAATGTTCTCGATTTGGAGTTTAGAGTTTAAGGTTTAGGGTTTAGGTATTATGATTTAGGGTATAGGGTTTGGGATTTAGAGGTTAGGGTTTAGGTTTTATAAGAAATTAGTAAAGGCTTTTAATAAACACTTAAATAAAAGTTTCAAAATACTTTTTAAAATGTTATAAAATGATTAGGGTTTATGGTTTACGGTTTAAGCTTTGGGGTTTTGTGTCTAGGTTCAGGGTTTAGTGTATAGGGTCTGTAACATTTTGGAAAATGCTTTTAATAAATATTTAAATAAAAGTTACAAAACAATTTTTAAAATCTTATAAAATGGTTAGGGTTTACGGATTACGGTTTAGGGTTTGGGGTTTGGGGTTTACCGTTTAGGGTTTAGGTTTCGGGGTTTACGGTTTATGTTTTTGTGTTTAGGGTTTAGGGTTGTGTGTTTATGGTTTATTGTTTACAACACTTTAGTAAATTCCTTTAATAAACACTAAAATAAAAGTTACAAAATTATTCTTAAATTGTTATAAAATTCTTAGGGTTTATAGTTTATAGTTTAGGACTTGGGCTTTAGGATTTAGAGTTTAGGTTTTGGGGTTAGGTTTAAGGATGTATGGTTTAAGGTCTATAAAAATTTAGTAAATTTTTTTAACAAACACTTAAATAAAAGTCACCAAATGCTTTTAAAAATATTATAAAATGCCTACGGTTTAGGGTTTAGTTAAAAAACACTTGTTAAAATGTTATAAAATCCTTAGAATTTAGGGTTTAGGATTTAAAATTCTATAAAATTCTCATGGTTTAGGCTTTAGGGTTTATAACACTTGAGTAAATTTTTATTATAAAGTCTTAAACAAAAGTAAGGAAACGTTTGTTAAGATGTTATAGAATACTTAGGGTTTAGAGTTTAGGCTTTAGGGTTTTGGTTTTTGGGTTTAAAATGTTATAAAATGCTCATGGTTTAGGATTTCGGGTTTCAGGTTTAGAGTTTACAGTTTAGAGTTTACAGTTTGTGGTTAACAATTTAGGGTTAAGGGTTTAGAACATTTTAGTAAATTATTTTAATAAACTCTTAAATAAAAATTACAAAACACTTTTTAAAATGTTATAAAATGCTTATGGTTTAATTTTATTGATTTGGGGTTTAAGGTTTAAGGTTTAGGGTTTAGGGTTTATGATTTAGGTTTTAGGGTTTAGAGGTTAGGGTTTAGGGTTTATAGGAAATGAGTAAATTATTTTAATAAACACTTAAATAAAAGTTTTAAAATACTTTTTAAGATGTTATAAAATGATTAGGATTTAGGGTTTAAGGTTTATGGTTTAAGGTTTGGGGTTTTAGGTTTAGGTTTAAGGTTTATTGTATAGTGTCTACAACATTTTGGTAAATTATTTTAATAAACACTTAAATAAAAGTTACAAAACATTTTTTAAAATATTATAAAATGGTTAGGGTTTACGGTTTACAGTTTAGGGTTTGGGGTTTGGGGTTTACGGTTTACAGTTTAGGGTTTGGGGTTTGGGGTTTACGGTTTAGGGTTTAGGTTTTGGGGTTTAGTGTTTATGTTTTTGTATTTAGTGTTTAGGGTTTTGTGTTTATGGTTTGGGGTTTATAACACTTTAGTAAATTATTTTAATAAACACTTGAATAAAAGTTACAAAATTCTTCTTAAACTGTCATAAAATTCTTAGGGTTTATGGTTTAGGGTTTTGGGCTTGGTGTTTAAGGTTTAGGGTTTTTGTTTTGGGGTTAGGTTTTAGGGTGTATGGCTTAAGTTTTATGAAAATTTAGTAAATTATTTTAATAAACACTTAAATAAAGGTTACAAAACGCTTTTAAAAATGTTATAAAATTCCTACAGTTTAGGGTTTAGTTTATAGGAGTTAGGGTTTAGGGTTTATTATTTAGGGTTTAGTGTTTATGTTTTAGGGTTTACCGTTTAGGGCTTAGGGTTTGGGGTTTAGGGTTCAGGCTTTAGGTTTTAAAGTTTATTAAACTTTATTAAGAGCTTTTGATAAACACTTCAAAAAGGTTACAAAACACTTTTCATAATGTTATTAAATGATTAGGGTTTAGCGTTTAGGTTTTATAACACCTTAGTAAATTCTTTTAATAAACACTTAAATAAAAGTTACAATGTTTTTTTTATATATCATAAAATGCTTAGGTTTCAGGGTTTAGGGTTTGGGGTTTAGGTTTTAGTCTAGCGTGGCCTAGTCTAGATTATCCTAACCTTGCCTAATCTAACCTACCCCAATCTAGCCTAGCTCAATACAACCAAGCCTATCCTAACTTAATCTAGCCAAATTTAACATAGCCTAATCTATCCTAGCCTAGTCTAGCCTAATCTAGCTTAATCTAGCCTGATCTAGACTAGCATAATCTAGCTTATCCTAACCTAACTTAGCCTAGCCTAGCATAGCCTAATCTAACCTATTGTAGGCTAATCTAGCCTAGCCTAATCTACTCTAAGCTAGTCTACCCTACTCTAATCTAGCCTAGCCTAATCTCGGCTAATCTCATCTAGCCTAATCTAGACTAGGCTCACGTACCAAAGCCTATCGTAGCCTACCCTACCCTAGGCTACCTATCCTAACCCAGCCTAGCCTACCATACCCTACCCTAGCCTACCATACCCTAGGCTACCTAGCCTAGCCTAGCATAATGTAGCCTATCCTAGCCTACCTAGGCTACGCTAACATAACCTAGCCTAGCCTACACTATCCTAAGCTTATCCTAGCCTACCTAACCCAAGCCTATCCAACCTACCCTAGCCTAGCCTACCTTAGCCTAACCTAGCCTAGCCTAGCCTAACCTAGCCTAGTCTATCTTATGCTAGCCTAGCCTACGGTAGCATATCGTACTCTAGCCTACCCTCCCTAGCCTACCCTATCCTACCCTAGCCTAACCTATCCTAGCCTAGGTTATCCTAACCTACCTAAGCCTAGCCTAGCCTTTCCTATCCTATCCTACCAAAACTTCTCCTAGCTAGCCTAACCTACCCTACCATAGCCTAGCCTCGCCTAGCCTAACCTACCCTAATCTACCATGGTCTACCCTACCCTACCCTACCATGCTTAGCCTACCTAACCTACTTAGCCTACCCTAGCCCAACATAATCTAGTCGAGTGTACCCGAGCATAGCCTACCCTAACCTGCCCTAGCCTACCCTACCTAGCCTACCATAACCCAGCGTGTCCTAGCCTACCTAACCTACCTTTGCATAACCTAGCCTAGCCTACCATATCTTAAGCCTAGCTTATGTCAAACCATTATCCCAGCCTAGCCTACCCTAGCCTACCTAGCCTAACCTAGCTTAGCCTAGCCTAGCCTACCCTATCCTACCCTACCCTAGCCTACCTTATCCTACCCTAACCTAGCATAGCCTAATCTATCCTAGCCTAGCCTAGCGTATCCTAACCTACATAACCCTAGCCTAGCCTCACCTATCCAACCCTACCCAAGATTAGCCTAACTAGCCTACACTTCCCTAACGTATACTAGTATAACCTAGCCTACCCTACCTTGGCCTACCCTAGCCTACCATATCTTACACTAGCTTAGCCTACCCTATCCTACCTAACCTACTGTAGCCTATGCTAGCCTACCCTAGCTTACCTAGCCTAGCCTAGCCTACACTACCCTACCCTACCCTCCCATAACATAGCCTACCCTACCTTACCCTAGCATATCTTACCCTTACCAAGCCTCCCTAACCTACCCTAGCCTAACTTAGCCTAGCATAGCCTACCTTTACCTACCCTAGCCCAGCCTAGTGTACCTAGCCTAGCCTAGCCTAACTTAGCCTAGCCTAGCCTAACGTAACCTAACCTAACCTACCATACCCTAGCCTGGCCAACCCCACCTAGCCTAGCCAAGTCTACCTCACCTAGCCAAACCTATCCTACCCTACCTATCCTACCCTACCTAGCCTACCTAGCCTAGCCTAGCCTAACCTACCTAGCTTACCTAGGCTACCTTACCCTACCCTACCTTATCCTACCCTACCTAGACTACCCTAACCTAGCATAACCTAGCCTAGCCTAGCCTATCCTAAGCCTAGCTTATCCAAGCCTACCCTAGCCGACTCTATCCTACCTTAATCTAGCCTACCCTGGCATAACCTTAAGTAGCTTATCATAAACTAGCCTCACCTAACTTTATCCTAAACTAGATTATCTAGCCTAACCTAAGATAGCCTAGCCTATCGTATCATAGCCTAGCCTAGCCTAGCATAACTTAAATTAACCTAGCCTAGCATGGCCTAAAGTAGCTCAGCCTAGTTTGACATACACTAGCTTGAACTAAGCTTTCCTAGCTTAGTTTAAACTAGCTTGGACTAACCTAGCCTAGCCTAGCTTGGCCTAACCTAGCCCAGCCTAGCTTAAACTAAGCAAGCCTATCCTACTCTGGCCTAAAGTAGCCTAGTCTAAGCTAAACTAACTTGGCCTAGCCTAGCCTAAATAGTCTAGCCTTACCTAGCCTATCCCACCCCACTCTAGCCTAACCTACACTAAACTAGCCAAACCTAGACCCTAAATCTCAATGTATATTATAAATATACATCATGCATGAAAGTGAAAGAACTTCACATAAAAAGTAGTAAACATAAGTAACGGATTTATTAAGAAAGTTACAAAATAGAAATTTATGTTTATTGAAAACATATTTACATAATATAAATTCTATAATAAAAATAATTTTTCAATATACAACGAAAACATATATAAAAATATGGTTCAGTTAAGTAATTAATTAATAAATTTATAAAAAAGAAAACACTTTAAAAAACAAAATCACTACTATAAAATTTATATATTATATTATTAAAAAATATAAAAATAAATCATATGAAATATATTAATGTTTAGGAAATTATAAAAAGACAATTTACTTTATTGAGAGCACACTTTTAAAAAAGACAATTTTATATCAATTAAAGAAAAATAAAATTCCTTATTTCTTATTTTAGTAAATAAAACTGTATAAAAAATTAAATAAATATTTATTGAAAAAATATGAATTATTGAAATATAAATTTTATAGGTTATTCAAAATATTTTCATAAAAAAGATACTATCATTTACATGTAACAAATTTTGGCTCACTTAAATTACTGAAAAAACATACATTGAAATAAATTGAAACATTGTGTATATATATGATTCGGAAAACAATGGAATTGGAGGTGAAAAAACGCTTATCGATTTTACTTCCAAAAAAGACTATGACTGTGAAAACAATGAAAGCAACCTCAAAAAGGAAACTCTATACGCACATAGGCATGCGAATTTCAACTTTAAATATTAGGTGTCCTCAAATGGAGATGTCAGCGATAAATACGAATACGAATACGACTAAACTCGTTGTTTATCAAATCATGATAGTGATTCATTCGAAATTCCAAGGGAGTGCTGAGCTTGCCGCCATCCTCAGCTTCTTGACGGAAATGTCACCTAATTTCTTGGTTTATTTGATACTCTGTCTATCATCCTTTGTTTTGGAAACAGAGCCCATGGGTCCCTCCAGAAGAGGTCCAGTAGTGTTATCGTCCAAGAACCGGAAGTCAATACCAACTGGAGTTTCGTTGGCCTTGGACGGGGACCTAAAAGATGCCAATGACGCTGGCGATTCATCAGAAGCCTTGTGGACGTTTTCAAGGCACCCTTTACGCTCAGGACTAGCTGGCTTTCGCGATGGGATAGATATGGCTGGCTTGCAATTTATATCTGAGCGTTTTCCTTAATGGAATTGGAGAGTTTCCTGCATATTCTCTGAAAGCAATTATGGTCGACAAGTTCGAAAGGAGGGCTATTCTCATCTTGGATACGCGTGAGACGCTCTCTTCGAAACGAAGAGGCAATACAAGGCGGAGGGAATGGAGAAGAGAGCAACCCTATGCCGAAGGAATAGGAGTCGAAGGCCGACATGCCCACTGGAGCAGGGGTGGCGTGAAGCGGGGATGTATAAGTTACCGACATGCTTACTGAAGCGGGGGTGGCCAAAGGAATATAAGCTACAAATGTGCTTTCTTCAATACACCGAGGAATTAGGCGACATTGCCATCAGAACGAAGAGGCAATACAAGGCAGAGGGAGTGGAGATGAGAGCTACCCTATGGCGACATGCCTACTGGACATCTTCGGGAGGGACCCACAGGCTCCGTCGCCAAAACAAATGACGATAAACCTACGCCACTGCATGCTATCCAAGTACGGATTATCAAATAAACCCAGAAATTCGGCGACATTGCCATCAAGAAGCCGAGGATGGCGTTGCTGGCACAAGCCAAGCTCAGGCAATCATGATACTGATTCATTCGAAATTGTATGAAAGAGAGCCAGTTAAATTACAAGCATATGCAGATCAGTAACTCGATAATACAGATGGTTCTAGATTTAAAGCAGATCCATAAATTTCGTAAGCTCTTTTGAATTCATTGAAATAGAGGCACATTAAACCTCCACAAATTAAAGAAATATTAATTAAATAAAAAATAATATGCCCAGATTAATTCCTAAAGAGAGGAAGATGGGTTAAGCTCACAATAAAACTAATACAGAGTATTAATTTACACGATAGATGAATTAAATGACTAGAAAGCCATAGTAAATCCATTATCAATCCAAAAATAAATTAATTCAAACCAGCAGATAGATACATGGAGCTGAGGAAAACTAGTCGCATCCAGCGTAACCTATTGAAAGAGAAGCTAGATCCATACATACCAGTAACTCGATTTCATTTTTTGAATCTGTAGCCACGAGCATTTCCCTACTTCCATTCTATAAATATTTGCAATGGAAAGGTTATAGACTAAAAGAAATCAAGGGCTTCTCAGAAAATCAAAGGGAAAAAAGACAAGTAATCATTAACCATTGAACTTTTCCGCCGGAAGATCTGGTTACCTTTGATCTTCTCCACCGGAAGCCGAGGCTACCTACAGTAATATGCCCAACAAAACATAGATGGAGGAAGAGGTTAAACTTGCTAAACTATTTCCAAAGAAATCAAGGGTTTTTCAGAAAATGAAAGGGAAAAAAGAGAAGTGATCATCAATCATTGAACTTCTCCGCTGGACGATTTGATTGCCTTTACCTTTGCCTCCGATCATGAAGAGATTAAAATTACTGAACTATTTCCGAAGAAATTAAGGGCTTCTCAGAAAATCAAAGGGCAAAAAGAGAAGTGCTCATTAACCATTGAACTTCTCCACAGGAAGGGATTGATCTGGTTGCCTATGATCTGCTCCACTGGAAGTCGAGGAAGAGTTAACGTTATAAATAATGTAAAGAAGAGATATAAGAGTTGATATATATTCTTCCGCGTCCTTTCAACGAATATAGGATTAAATTACTCGCATCTAAAACCAGATAGCAACCACTAACTTCTTGCATGCTTTTCTGCCAACTGGATAGTATTGCAACGGTTAGCTTTATCCATGATTTTTTTACCAGTCAGTTAAATGTTATATTGCTTTTCTAAATGTGTCAATTTGTCAGTTATAGATCTTCACGTTTTTCTAAATTTGTTTTGAATTTAATGAGTTTATTCTCTTTCTCAATTTGTTTTCAATTTAAAGATCTTTTAATCTTTGTTTTAAAAAAGAAACATGATTTATCACTAATTTTTTATGATATTTTAATCTTTGGTTTAAAAAAAACATACAATTTATCACTAATTTATGTTACTAATTTATTCATATTTGTTTTTAAATTTAATTATATCATTTTATATTATTTTGTTTTCTTTATACAAATAAGTTACAAATAACTAATTTTATTTGTATGTATTTAATTATTTTTATTGATTTTTTTTAGAACAAA
>APFE030159941.1:0-10186 GCA_000404065.3 Pinus taeda
AACAACATCCGTCGTTACTTATGCTTTGAGGACAAAGCATTCTTTCGAGAGGAAGGCAATGTTATGTAAAAAAATTAGTTAACTTAGGTTTATTATTTAATTTTAATTAGACGAAAGGGCACGATCATAAGATCATGCCCTTTCCCAAAGGGTGCCCATGGCAGTATATAAGCCAGGGAACCCATTGTAAATCATCATCATCTGTAATTTATCTAATTATATATAAATATTTGCATATCTATTTCTGCGTTCATAAGTTTTTCGTTTCAAGCTCTCGAGTTGATGAATTACGCTCTGATACCATGTGAAAATTCCAAACTGGAATCCTATTGCAGCAACTAGTATTTATTTCTCCTAATTGTTAATTAATTTAACAATTTATCTGCTATAGAAAATATCGAAATAAACACACTATAAACTTTCACAAATAAAATACTGCGGAAAAATAATGCGCTAGAAATTGAGAAATGCTACCAACTTGGGAAAACCGGTGCAGCAGTGAAGGTTTTATTATTATGCAACAGTGAAAATCTAAGTACAATCTAGATGCCTGAAACTAGTAATCCACAGCTAGAAAACCTAGGCAAAATTATTGAAGGGAATTCACCCTTCCTCCACCAGCAATCCTGCCATATCCTGCCTTCAGAAACTCGGCCCTCTAAACCTCTACGCCAGCCTCTGCGCTGCTCTGCACAGTCTGCTTGACGTCAAGCCTCCAACTAGTCTCTGATGAAGTTGTTCTGCCTCCAGTTGTTGAGGAAATCGTCTCTCTAGCCTTCTGGAACCTCTGCCCAGCCTCTGGAACTGAGAATGATTTTCTCTCCAACAAATTGAACTGCCCTCTCTGAAGCTACTGTGCAGTCTCTGCGCTCCCTCATTGGGATAACTCAGCCCTCTTGCTCCTGCCTCTCTGGATCTAGAAATCTTCCTCCGAATCACTGTACCCACCCCTCATTCACTGCTTAGATCTCTTGCTCTCTCTGGCAACTGGCTGCTGCTACTCAGGACATCGATCTTCCAAGAAATCGAACTGCTCAAATGCTTTCTCCATCACCACATCGACCTCCTCTTATAATCCATAATTGGAGCAACAACGGCCAAGATTAAAACATAATTGATGGCCAATATCATCTCTAGATCGATCCATGTGAGTTTCTAGACTATTCTCGCCTTATCTCAATTAATATTGATTAATTAACCATATTCCCTAAGTTTAGACTTAGGAAATATTTAAAAAACGGTTACTAACTGAGACATTTCTAGGCAGAATTTCCAGAAACGATTTCTAAGTTTTGGAGATCTCATGTATTCTAGCCTCTCCACCAAATTTTGTGGCTAGAACACATCTGATGCTACAAAAACTAACAGCAAGGAGCTTGATAGGCCTGCAATTACGAGATTTGCAACTCACTTCCTTACGTTGCAATCTCTCAATTCTCAGTAACAAAACTTGCAAAAAAAAATTCTCCTAATGAATGTAATTCATCTCGGGGGGCTCATAGACAAGATGGCAAAGACACCAAAAAGAAAGTTTTTTACAACACTTTTTTGGAAAAAATTTGCAAAGGTTGGGAAAATTGATGAGCCCCAGCCCCCTTGTTAAGGTGTTACGACTGGTGTATGGGGATAATTGGCCATGGGCTACATCTATGAGACTACGGATCAGGCAACGAAGCAGATAAAGGCAGCCTACAAGGATAGAGTAGGTAAATATGGGCCTATTTGGGAGATCATAGATAACAAATGAAACAATTAACTCCACCATCCTATACATGAAGTCGAGTATTCCCTAAACCCAAAGTATCATTATAAAGCTCAACAACAACAAGATCACACTAAGGAGGTCAGAGATGGGTTGTACAAATGCTTGGAGAGCATGGTGCAAACGCAATCCGACCATTTGGAAATACATAATCAAATCTATCTTTTTAGTAAGGCCTCAAATACCTTTGGCAAAAACTTGGCAAAGATGGCAAGAGGTGTGTTAGTTTTTGTAGCATCGGATCGTGTTCTAGTCTCAAGACTTTGTAGAGAGACTAAAACACAGGAGTTCTCCAAAATCCAGAAATCATTTATGGAAATTCCACCTAGAGATGGCTCAATAAAATTAATTGACCGTAATTAAAAATTTCTTGTGTAACTTGGGAAAAGTAATCAATTAAGAGGAATTAATTGAGAAAGGTGTGAATCATCTAGAAACTCACACGAATCAACTTAGAGATGATCTCAGCAATACAAACAAGTTTTAATCTTGGTCGTTGGAGTCCCAACTGGAGATCATAAGAAGAGGTCGATGAGTAAATGGAAAACACACCAATGCAGATACTCAGTAGTCTAGACAATTTGATTTTCCAATGCAAGTGATTCAGCAGGAGAAATCAAGCTAGTAGATCGAGTAGCAAGTGTCAAAAGGGCAGCATAGCAGATTTCTGGAGGAGTTTCCAAGTCTGGAAGAGTCAAAAAGGGGAGGCCAAAATTTATCTCCAGGAGGCTGCGCAGGGGCAACATAGAGCCTCAATTAAGCAGTTCGGTTTATCTAAGGAGAAGCTTGTTTTCAGTTCTAGAGGCCGGGAAGATTTTCCAGAGTGCCAGAGAGAAAGTTTCCCAGTCAACAACAGGCAGGGCGTCTTGATTTGCAAAAATTCTAGGCTAAACGTGAGAGGGTCTACGCTAGGGTGACATAGGGCCTGTGCAGAGTAGGTTTGAATCCCAACAGAAGGCGTTTTCCAAGTTGAAGCATCACCTCTGCTCTGCACTAGTGCTCACATTACCAAACTTGCAACAACCATTTGAGATTGAGATAGGTGCCTCCGACTATGCTATTGGTGCAGTTCTTACTCAGCAGGGGCATCCAGTAGCATATCACAGTGAGACACTTTCATACGCAGTGTGAAAGTATCCCACCTATGATAAAGAGATGTATTCCATTGTACAAGTCTGTCGACGATGGAAGCATTACATTCTGGGGAAGGAAACAGTCATCCACACAAACCGACCCCTGCAGTCCATACAGACACAAGGGAAGTTGCAGACCAATGGCCATCAAAAATGATCCACATACCTGCAACAGTTCCATTTGAACATTTAGTTCAAGAAGGGCAGCACCAATAATGTTGTAGACTGCCTCAACCAACTGTCAGTCGTGACGTTGACCATTCTGCTTGACTCTTGTGGGCACGAGACTTTGGGGTGGCCACATCTGTACAAGAGCGAAACAGAATTTGGCAACACATACCAAACACTCCTAGAATGCAAGAAAGTTCCAAATTTTCACCTCCAAGATACACTTTTGTGTCACCTGGGACACCTTTGTGTTCCTTCAAGCAAGCGTGCCAAGATGATTTGAGAGGCACACCACAGTCAATTCGTTAGACACTTCGAAGAAGAGAAAACAGTGGCAGTGTTGCAGAAGTATTTTATTGGCCGAACCTTCAACGGGATGTTGGGAAGTACATCAGATCCTACATTGTTTGTGCCATTGCCAAACCAACCATCAAGAAGCAAGGCCCATATACTCCTCTACCTACTCCTAGTCGACCTTGGGAATCCATCTCCATGGATTACATGTCGAGCCTCCCTTCTACTAAGCATGGCAACGACTACGTTTCCGTGGTCGTCGACAGATTCTTTAAGATGGCCATTATGGCCACCTACAAGAAGAGTATCATAGCAGAGGCCACTGCTAAGGTCTTCTCTGAACGAGTGTGGGTACACTTTGGGATCCCACAATCCATTATCTCAGATCGGGACAGCAGGTTCCTAAATACATTTTGGCCAAGCCTTTAGTCGATGTTGGGTACCAAGCTCACTAAGTCCATGGCTTTCCACCCCCAAACCGATGTCCAAACAAAGGTCGTCAACAAGATGATCATACACATTCTACGCATGTACAGCTCGAAGCATCAACGCACATGGGATGAAAGCCTCCCCTATGTCCAGACAGCTACAACAGAACTCTCCATAGCTCAACTGGCCATGGTCACTTTCAGGTGGGGTTGGGATTCCAACCGCTATGTCCCATTAATGTGGCCATACCATTTGCAGCTACTCAGGCAACTTCGGCCCATTACAATCTAAAGCTTCATTGAGCGCATACAACACATCCGCCAATAGGTCCATGACATATTGGACAAAACCAATCTAAGTAAAAGCAACAACATGATCAGCGTCGAGTGCCACACAAGTTCCAGGTGGGCGACAAAGTTTGGCTACATTTGCAGAAGGAGAGCCTCACTAGGCCCCACTGTAAGCTTCAGCCACTCCGATATGGGTCGTACACCATCACCAAGGTTGTAGGGGACAATGCTTTCAAGCTCAGCATTCCATCGTTCCTTAGCCTGCACCCAGTGTTCAAAGTGGACTGCCTTCGGCCATACTTTCCACCATTACTTGACACATCTGACACTATAGAACAACTCACACCAACGAAGTTAAACCCAGACTGCATAGTTCAGGCCACAACTGATCAATCATGGACACACAGATTAAGAACACTCACCAACAGAAGATCCAATTGTATCGAGTTGTCAAAGTTGGCCAACTCCTTCACCAAGGCAAGTGGCTCAATAGGGAACAAGTTCAACAGAAGTTTCCTCATCTCATGGAGGCACTCGACGCAATGGGGACCACTGCTTCCTAAGAGGGGAGGACTGATTCAGGTGGGTATTGGTGGCCACCCGCCTATTCCAATTGAACCACCATCATTGTTTCTTTCAATTTTTTGGGTCCTGAACTTCCAGAGCCGTTTTGAGGCCCTAAACAGCGTTCTTTTGGAAAACGGGCAAAGGTAAGTCTTTGACTAACGTTTGCAGTCGAAAGTTGTAGTCCTTGGATAGATCTTTCTAACGAGGTATTGTGTGCGTCAAACAGAGATTGTATGCCAAAGTTACGACCCCGAGAAGTTGATGTACCAATTTACCACAATGGGGCCCAAAATTTTGGCACTTCATCTCCTAAGTTTAGGTTTTTGGATGTTTGGGGCTTTCTATTGTTTCTCAATAATAAATAGGCCTTTGAGCCTCATTGTAACATAGTTCAGAGGCATGTATCTGCCACATCTCTTCTCAGAGATAAGCTACCATCGCCCAAGCTACATTATTTCCATTATGTTTGTAAACACATTTCAGTTCTTTGATATTAATGAAATGAAGTGTTATTTTTGTTGCATCTTTGTATTTGTGGTTATATCTGTATTTTGTTGCGTTCTTGTTTAAGTTCAGATCATAGTTGGTGCATTCATGGAAATTTCACATGCACCACATTGAAGGCTTATTTGATAATGCAAATGGACGGGATTGGTACCTGTACTTGGCCTGCTACTCACTAGAGTCCATTGCCCCCATCAATTCTCTAACTTATTCCTAATGTTGGTACGTTGGTGTCTCAGATCTTCTAGCATCCGTTGGCATTATGATCGATCGCCTCCCCCCTTTTAGATACTCCTTTGTAGGCCTGCTACTCACTAGAGTCCATTGCCCCCATCAATTCTCTAACTTATTCCTAATGTTGGTACGTTGGTGTCTCAAATCTTCTAGCATCCGTTGGCATTATGATCGATCGCCTCCCCCCTTTTAGATACTCCTTTGTAATGTTCCTAATGGAAATTTGAATAGTAGATACCAGAAATAAACTTGAACAACAAAATAAACGTACATAGACACACAGCCAGCAAATAGTACACAAATAGATGCAGATAAAATCACTAATCCATTTTATTAATCCATTGAAAAGAGTAAATCAACATGAAGGAATAGTGGAACCTGATCTTGCCATGTAAACTAAGCAAAACCCAGAAAAAGATCTCTAACCCAACTGATGAATGGCTCTGGCAATGATGTAGATGGCTTGGTGAGAACACTGTTGCAAACCGGCTACAGCAAAAATGCTCTCCAAACTCCACTAAAGCACTGTGAGATTTCTGAGTGAAATCTCGTCAAGAGTGTTGGGTTTTCATCCAACGCCCACTAGCACACCTGAGGGTGTCCATCCTGGGCTACAAATGAAGTAAAAAATTGGATTCTCAACCTCTCATACATGAAGTAATATCAAATCCAAGATGTCCTCCAATGGCCTCCTCCTCCTCTTTTATAGATATGATGGACCCCTCTAAAACCTCCTATTTTATTATTATTTTAATCATGGAGCACTTTTCCCTCTTTTATTTCAATTAAAATATTATTTCTAATACAAGAAAAGGGTAAATTGGTCATCATGTCTCCTCAAGTCATTGAAACTCACATCTAACCATCCCATCCTGTAGATCTTCTCATTTCAGTTCCAACGAACTATTACACTAAGGTGTTTTGTCAAGTATTCCTCCCAGAATGCCACCTTAAGCGTAATTAATTGAGTCAGGCCCAATAATAACTCTATTTTTAAAAAGTTGTCAAAATGCGGCGGAACGAAAGGCAAACAGTGTGGATGATTGAATATACCAAGCGAATGCCAATGGACCTCATAGAAATTCCTCAAAACCCCTCCAAAAGCCCCTGGGGCTGCTAATCACACCAACCTGCATCTGTGACCTGTCTTTCCCAACTCTAAAAGTCCATCGTAACCATGTCATAAGGAACACAAGAAAAAAGGAACATTACATCCTTGAACTCACCTGGCCACCTTCTACCTACACAACAAGAGTTGAACATGATCATCGGAGAAAACATCTACTAGTAATTTATGAGGGTCACTTGGATCGACCCCCGCAACGGTTTATGCCCAAAGATGGCCTTCTACGTGGAGCACTTCATGGTTATGAGAGATGAACTTATTATTGGACCGCCTTATACATCTAGCCACTAGATGCATGCTCTTCAGATACCCCTGGACCAATTTAGAGTTGGGTCTCATATATCATGCATTGAGAGTCACCACTACATTAGCAACTTACATAGGATATGCCAGTTGTGCCATCTCTAGGAGGCGGAGTCTAAAGAGCACTTCATTTTTTGTTGTCAAGTTTATTATGAGATATGTGTTGAAGGAAATGTAACTAGGTTTGGTCTTCATAAATGTACTTTTGATATTTGTATTTATTCAAGAAAAGGATTAGTATTTTTATAATATATGTCAATGAGTTTCTTGCTCATTGAAGTAGGTCTAGCACATGTCAAAGTGCTATAGGAAAGTCAAAGAGTCAAAAGAATTATGTTGAAGACCTTAAGGGCATGTTACATTATGTATATTTATGTATAAGAGTCAAAGAAGACACCTCCAAGCAAAGTCAAGTCTCCTTGTAGCAAAGACACCATCAAAAGAAGCAATGGCACCATTAAAAGCACTTATTGCAGCGACGAAAGTCAAGTCGGCCTCAATGCAGCAAGTCGGCCTACAAGTCGGCCTAAAGGAGGGACAGTCCTCTATATATAGAGGTTGTCCACTCCTCCAAAGATAGCGAAGATCATCTCTGAAATAAGCGAGCAAGTGCAACCAAGGGTGGAAAAGTCAAGTTTAAGAGAGCCTCTAGAGCAGCGAATAAGAAGGAAAGACAACCGAAGTATTAAGGATTGTTTTAGGGTAAGTTGCAGCCACATGTGCGAGAAATAAAAGGGCTAACTGCGGTCACTACAGCAGCAACATTAAGGTTGCTCATCCATCATTGTTTGGGCTTCAAACTAAGCTTACTAGGCCTCCTATCCAAGTGAAGAGAGGACCTCAAGCGAAGTTAGAGGGAGCCCTATAACTACAGCAAGAAATCTCACACATGCGAAGATTAGGGCTGCAGCGTTGTCACACTCAGCCTACCACCATACATCAAGAAAGAACTCGGATGATCTAGAGAAGGAATGAATATCCTTAGGTGAAGGATATCACTAAGTAAAAGCATCTCTCCTAGAAGATCTACTTACAGTAGAAAGAAGAACGAAGTGTGGGAAGAAAGACAAAGTGTCGGGGAACAAAGTGCTGAAAGGAGGTAGACAAAGTGTCGGGGAACATAGTGCAGAGAAAAGAAAGGACTTGGCTTGTGCTTGGAGGATCTTCTAGTCAAGGGTCTAGGGTTTGGCATTGATCAAGAAAGAAGCTTCAATAAGAGAGAACTTACTGAAGGGTTTTCCTCTCAAGAGAAGAGACGTTTTGGCCCTGGTAGAGAGCCAACATCTTGTGTTCTTGTTCTTATGTTTTGGTAGCAGTTTGATGAAGTACACTCACATGCATTAATAAGAAGAAAAAGAAGATTAAGCTAACAAGAAAAAGTAAAAAGACTCCACAAATTGTTATCAACTAACGAAGAATCCTACTATACCTAATTGCCCTAGATTCTTCAACAATATGAGGTCGATTCCACTATCTTTTTTGCGGGATACAGACACTTGGTCAATTCTTTAGATACCCCAACCCAAGATGCTTGGCCTTATATATGTAGGAGACTGTATTTTCGTGCTTCCATCCTTGAGCCAAATCCACTCTAGAGATCAGCTTCTACTCAACAGATTACCTCATTTTTAACAGTGCTCCCAAATCAAGGCACCAAGTGGCGGATGGAGACAAATGATTCCAAACTACTGAGGGCACAGAGCTCCATTCTTATCTTAGTGAGATCCCAGAGGAGCCCTCAGGCTAGACCTCATCCCAACAATCAATTCAATTGCATACTGAGGCCTTCTAGACCTCAACAATGGGTCCTTCCTTGCAGACATTCACACAGTATTTGCTTAGCCCCCCGCCCTGTTATTCCTCGGGATAGACATCTATGTTGAGTTTTCTCCATTTGGCCTTGGATGTTAAGAGAGAGAGAGCTCTAGTGATCTAGAATAGCCTCTTACAGCTGGTATCATAGGTCAATGAGACACTCATCTTGTACATCCTTCTCCTAAACTGCCTCTTCATTTCTTGGAGTTGGTCATGTAGCATTTCAGATTAGTATGCTCTTTTATTTCCTAAATTATGTTTTATATAGGAGCCAGTTTAGCACTCCTGCTATGTATCATATAGTTCCATTGACCTACTTTTGTGGTCATCGGTTGGATATCAATAAATTCTCATTTTTATTTTTATTTTTGGAGATCAATGAGAAAATTAGCTTTAAAAGCTATTATGCATCTATCATTGTCTAGGTGATTTTTGGATATTGTTCAAGCATTCGATTACGACATTTTTGCAAGTTTGTTAGAGGACAAAGCTAAATCAACGTCGAAGAATGGCACCATGCTCGACTTGGAAGGGAATGCTAACGTAATGACCTCTTACCTTCACCTTTGACCATTAATTTTTTTGTTCATTGCACTGAGGTAAGACGTCCAAGGGCTCTTCCTTCTTGCCATGACCATCCTTTAAGATCACCTTGTTGTACTTGGAGAGGATTCTTGTTAAATTTGGACAACTAGGTCCAAACTCCATGTTCTGATGCTCAGATTAAGAGGCTAATATTTTTGTTGGATTCCTCTTTCTGAGAGGTGTAAAATCCATATAAAAATAGTCTTAATCCGATGAGCAGAACTTATATTTTGAATTTATTAATCTTAATAAATTATATGTGCAAGATCAGCCAGTTTTGTCATGTAGGCTCACATGCCCAACAGATGTGTCACACACCTTCATTGATGGATATAAATACAGGAAAAGTTGGAGAGAATTTCATCACAAATCAACTCACATCTTCCTCTCTCATCCTAAAGAGTACGAGCTACCTAGAGGACGAATTTCAGCCACACGTGGGAAAGACGAAGAGGACAAACCGTACGACTGAGCTGTAGTACGATTTTCTGCTGCTAGGGTTTCGCAGAAAGTTTGACCAGCGTTGACTTTGGTTAACGCTTGGTCCAATAAAGCTGAAAACTTGTGGAAGGTTCGATTTTTGAAGGCCGTACTACCTGGCACAAAAATCGAGGTCAAAGGGTTGACCATTTTGCTGCTGCGTTGACTTTTGGCTTGCTGCCCCTGTGTTGACTTTTAGCTTGCTGCCCCTGCGTTGACTTTTCAAGACAGCGTTGACTTTTGTAGAACTGACTTGGGTTGACTCATCTACTGGTTGGAGGGTTGTTGTGACACATGCTGGGCTAGCTGACCAAAGGAGACTTTGCTGGTTGAAGCATCCTGTTGACCGCCGAAACGAACACACACATTTTTCCTGTTTCTGATTTGTCTTCTGTAAGATATGCTTATATGTTCTATCTGCATTTTGCTTAACTACTTGTATGATTGCTGAGAGAAAAGTGAAATTGCTCTTAGCATAGAACATCTACAAAACTTT